>CM042013.1:112474429-112570588 GCA_023525715.1 Cichorium intybus | reverse complement strand
ATTCTTAAACAGGTTGATAAGTTGAAATTTGGTTGGGAATTTCAATACTAATCTAACCCATTTAATTAAACAAGTTAGATGGGTTGACCCATGTAATTAAACGGGTTGAAAACTCAACCCAACCCATTGATTATTGGGTTGGGTTCGAGTTGGGTTTGTTATAAATAAATATATCGACAATAAAATAAATTAATACGATAAAGGAAAAATAAATGCAGACACAAGGATTTAACGTGGAAAAACCCTTTCGGGAAAAAACCACGGGCACAACCGATGATAATCAATATATGAGAAAAATGAAGAGGTTACAAGATTTGGAACTGAAAAATATATATCTTTCTTTTCTTTTAATACATGGTGCCTCACAATATATATATATATATATATATATATATATATATATATATATATATATATATATATATATATATATATATATCACTCTGATTGTTTTTGTGTGTATCTAAATGCAATAAGAGCATCCCCTTTTATAGAGATGATTAGCCGAAGTTTTTGCTGCAATTGTTGAAAACAAATTGAGGCGCCGTATGGAGAAATTAATATTCGTCGTTCAAACTTCACGTGCAAAACTCAATTGGAATTTGATTTTGAATTACTATTCAGCGGGGCCCACTTGAATTATTCCTTTTACTTTTGCTTTTTGAAGGCAATGATTCACAATCTCCACCTTGACTTTAAAAGCAATAAGTAATCAAACAACTCCACCTTGAGACGAATTTCCGCTTGTAGAACTCCTCATTATAAAATCATTGTGTGCCGACAATCCTTGGAATTAGAATGTCATACCAACCAAGCTTGAGCAAAGCTCAAACTTAGTTGCTGGAACCGGCTTCGTCATCATATCCGCCGGATTATCATGAGTGCTAATCTTTTGAACTCGAATATCACCTTTGGAAATAACATCTCGAATAAAGTGATAACGTACATCAATATGTTTCGTCCTCTCATGAAACATTTGATCTTTTGTGAGATAAATACCACTTTGACTATCACAAAAAATCTTTGTGGGAGATGTGTCTCCACAAAGTTCACCGTATAAATTTCTTAACCAAATAGCTTCCTTACAAGCTTCAGAAATTGCCATATACTCTGCTTCAGTTGTGGATAAGGCGACAGTGTTTTGTAGACTTGCCTTCCAACTCACAGCACATCCACCAATGGTAAAAACGTAACGTGTCAAAGATCTTCTTTTGTCCTAATCTCCAGCATAATCTGAATCTACATAGCCCACCAGTCCTTCACCAGAACTTCCAAATTGTAAACATGCATTGGAAGTACCGCATAAATATCTAAGAATCCATTGAACAGCTTTCCAATGCTCTTTTGCTGGGTTAGCCATATATCTGCTAACAACACTTAAAGCGTGAGATAAATCAGGGCGAGAACATACCATGGCATACATTAGAGAACCAACTGCACTAGAATACGGAACTTTCGCCATGTGGTTAATTTCATCATCTGTCTTTGGACAATATGCTGAAGACAGTTTGAAATGTGCAGCTAACGGAGTACTCACTGGCTTGGCTTTATGCATGTTGAATCTTTGAAGAACTTTCTCAATATACCCCTTTTGACTTAGGTATAGTTTTCCATGCTGTCTGTTACGAGTAATTTCCATACCAAGAATTTTCTTGGCTGGACCTAAGTCCGTCATTTCAAACTCTTTGCTTAGTTGTTCTTTCAGTTTTGCTATCTCTAGTTTATCTTTTGCAGCAATCAATATATCATCAACATAAAGAAGCAGATATATTGATGAACCGTTGACTGACTTAAAATAAACACAACTATCATAATCTGATCTTTTAAAATTCTGAGATAGCATAAAAGAGTCAAACCTCTTATACCATTGCCTTGGGGATTGCTTTAACCCATAAAGAGATTTCTTCAATCTACATACCAAGTTCTCTTTTTCAGGGATAATGAAGCCTTCAGGTTGCTCCATATAAATATCTTCCTCCAATTCACCATGTAAAAATGCAGTTTTGACATCTAACTGCTCAAGCTCATAGTTATGCATGGCAACAATACTAAGTAAAGTACGAATTGAGCTATGCTTAACAACAGGAGAGAAAACATCAGTAAAATCAATGCCTGGAATTTGGCTATAGCCTTTAGCAACTAACCTTGCTTTAAATCTTGCTTCCTCATTAGGAGTAATACCTTCTTTTCTTTTGAAAATCCATTTGCAGCGGATAGGCTTCTTTTCTTTTGGTAATTTCACCAACTCCCAAGTGCCATTCTTTTCAAGAGATTCCATTTCATCATGCATGGCAGTTATCCATTTGTTGCAATGTTCTGAAATAATGGCTTCCGTATAAGTTGAAGGTTCTTTGATACCTTCAATTTCTTCAGCAACATTTAAAGCATAAGCAACAATATTTGCTTCTTCTATCAGTCTCTTGGGAGGATGAATGACCCTCCTAGGTCTATCAGTTGCTATAGAACGTTGTGGTTGGTGAATAGGAGTAGGAGTAGAAGACTCTTGCTCAACTGATGGATTATGATCAATAGAGTTTTCTTTTTCTGGTGTATGTTCTGAGTCAACAGATTGCTCCACCTGCACACTTGTCTTTTGTTGACTCTCAACAGGAATATTAGTAGGAGAATCTTTATGTAGCATAGCTGATTCATTAAATACTACATTTCTACTAATCACGACCTTTTTAGTTTCAGGACACCATAACTTATATCCTTTCACACCGTACTTGTAACCAAGAAAGATACATTTAATTGCCCTAGGCTCTAATTTTCCATTATCAACATGAGCATAAGCAGGGCAACCAAAAATTCTTAAATCTGAATAGTTTGCTGGGGAGCCCGACCATACCTCAATAGGAGTCTTTTTATCAAGTGGAATAGAAGGTGACATGTTAATTAGATAACATGCAGTAGAAGCAGCTTCTGCCCAAAAACGCTTAGATAATCCTGCGTTAGATAACATACAACGGGCCTTTGAAATAATGGTTCTGTTCATATGTTCAGCTACACCATTTTGTTGAGGTGTGTGAGAAACGGTGTAGTGTCTAACAATTCCTTCTAGTTTACAATATGAATTAAATTCATTTGAACAAAACTCCATACCATTATCTGTGCGAAGCTTTTTGACCTTCTTACCAGTTTGGTTTTCCACCATGGCTTTCCATTCTTTGAATGCAGAGAATGCTTCAGATTTAAGCTTCAAGAAATATGGCCAAACTCTTCTTGAATAATCATCAATAATTGTCAACATATAACGAGCACCTCCTAGTGATGCTTCTTGAGATGGTCCCCATAAATCAGCATGTACATACTCCAAAATGCCTTTTGTAGTATGTACTGAAGTGTTAAATTTTACCCTCTTGTGCTTGCCAAAAATACAATGTTCACAAAATTCCAGTTTGCCAATGCATTGGCCATCAAGCAATCCTCTTTTGCTTAATGCTGTTAAACCAAGTTCACTCATATGCCTAAGACGCATATGCCATAGGTTAGTAGTATCAGAAATAGAAGATGAATTTGAAGTAACATTTGAATTACCTGTTACTGTTGTACCCCGAAGATGATACAGGTTTGCTGATTTGATATCGGCTTTCATGACAATCATAGCGCCATTTGAAACCTTTAAAACTCCACCTTCACCGGAATATGTGTACCCTTTAAGGTCAAGAGTACTTAAAGAAATAAGGTTTCTTTTCAAACCTGGAACGTGTCGAACATCAGACAAAGTTCTGACAACACCATCAAACATCTTGATTTGAATGGAACCAATTCCAGTGACTTTATATGGTGCATTATCACCCATCAATACAGAGCCACTTTCTATAGATTGATAGTTTGTAAACCAGCTTCTGTTTGGACTCATGTGAAAAGTACAAGCTGAGTCAAGAATCCATTCATCATTGGATTTTAGGATTCCTGCAAAAGCTACAAGAACATCTCCATTAGAATTATTTTCAGCAGCATAAGTAGCTTTTCCTTCATCATCTTGATTTGGTTTGGGGTTTTGATTGGCAGCTCCTTTCTCCTTGTCTTTCAACTTGTAACATTCAGAGATATCATGTCCTTCCTTTTTGCAATAGTTGCATGACTTGGAACGTCTGGATCTAGATTTGCTTCTGGAATTTCTTTTGTTCTTGCCTTTGGAATCATTCTTATCTGTTGGTCTGCCACGAACTGCCAGACTTTCTCCTTTAGAGTTTGAACCTTCAGTAGATACCATGTCTTTCATCTTTTCTTTGGCATGCAAAGCTTCATAAACTTCTTGAAGTGTTAAAGTATCACGACTATATAATATGGTATCTCTAAAGTTTGAATAAGAACTAGGCAAAGAACATAAAAGAATTAAACCCAAATCCTCTTCATCATATTTTACCTCCATAGCTTCAAGATCAGTGATGATCTCTTTAAATGTCGAAAGATGATCTAGCAACGATCCACCTTCTTGCATCTTAAGCGAAAATAATTTTTGTTTAAGGTGCATCTTACTTGTGAGATCTTTGGTCATACAAATTTGTTCCAATTTTAGCCATAAAGCGGCGGCAGTACTTTCTTTCATAATTTCCTGCAAAATATTGTTAGATAAATGAAGATGGATATGAGAGAGAGCCTTACGATCTTTACGATCCTTTTCTTCATCTGACAAAGACGCATGCATTTTGTCTCGGCCTAACAAAGCATCATCAAGGTCCAACTGAGCCAATACAGCTTGCATTTTTACTTGCCATAATGAAAATCTTGTATCTCGATCCAACAATGGAATATCGTATTTCAAAGTAGCCATGTCGATATAATACTCAATAAATTGAGAATGAGTATAGAAAACAACGTGGCTCTGATACCACTTGTTATAAATAAATATAACGACAATAAAATAAATTAATACGATAAAGGAAAAATAAATACGGACACAAGGATTTAACGTGGAAAAACCCTTTCGGGGAAAAACCACGGGCACAACCGATGATAATCACTATATGAGAAAAATGAAGAGGTTACAAGATTTGGAACTGAAAAATATATATCTCTCTTTTCTTTTAATACATGGTGCCTCACTATATATATATATATATATATATATATATATATATATATATATATATATATATATATATATATATATATATATATATATATATATATATATATATATATATATATATATACTAGTTGTGTACCCGCGCAATGCGGCGGGACACAAACTGTTAGGAGCAAAAATCATGCGATTCAGTTCGATGTTTTGCTGAAACGAATAAAAACTCGAGAGTTTAATAACTTGTGTGCGGTGACGAATAGCTAGTTTTGGCGTCTACTCTTCGTGCAGTCGTTATTTTACTTCGAAGGCTATTTTGGTTAAAAATAATAGTAAGTTATAGTCATATTACAAAATATAAATACGTTATTGTTTTTGGTTATTGTCATACTTTTTTCTTAACGTCTAGTTATGTACTTGCGTAATACGGCACCAATGAATAGTTTCTTCAGGCGACCATTAGTTTCATGTGCGGCCATTTTGGTTAAAAAAATTTCCATATATCAATCACAATCTAGATTTTCGGATTTCTTAATTTTCAATTTTTTAATCTTAATAATTATGATGTTTTGCTTATTAAATCGTCCCTTAGAGTTTTTTTGTGATTTACATATTTGTTTTTTATGGCAAAAACAGTAGAAACTAACAATTCAAAGACCGATATAAATTCTCATATAGAAGAATGTCAATCTAAGCCTATTTAGAATAACCCATCCTGGTTTAGAGGTAATCCTGATGGACTGAAAAATTATGACAAAAATAAACACCTCCACAAAAATTAGGAGCACACTTTCATTTATTTTGCTTTTTGTACTTTCAACATATTCCTTATTATTTGTTAAAGCATTCAACTTACCAAAATTCTATCCGGTTAGAGTATTGTATACTTAAAAAAAATCGTTCGGTAGTATTTTTGAAGTAAAATGTTGATGTAGGTAAAAGTACAATAATAAACAAATTATTGAAAGGATATAGCTAATCTTGAAAATAAGAAACCCAATTCAAAGATTCCAAATAATTATCTAGATACCCTTCTTGTTAATCTTTTTAATCTTTTTAATGACAACCACAAGATCATATTGACTTTCAAAAAGTAGACCCTTGCTTTGTAAACACTCCCAAAGCTACTGCTTCGAACAATACTGTCACCATCATAAACCCAAATAATCATTAAGCAACAAAGAAATATTAGCAAAAGAAATTACCAGAAAGATTGCGCTTCCAAAATTGCAATGCTTCGGCATTTTCATTCCGAAAAAACATGCTTTATTCAAACTAACAAAAGACTAAAATTCCCTTGTGGGTATTGACCAAGCCATTTCGTTAATTTCATAAAGAATTAGGGTTAAGTGGTTAAGTTAAAATCCAATGTACAAGTCTTAACAACAGTCTTCTTTTTTTAGACAGAATATTGTCCCGCCTTTTCTCTATTTTTAGCCTTTTATTGAGATGCTCCTGAGGTTCTATAAGTTGATGTTGGCTGTTCTTTAAAACCATTATATAATCTCAAAAATAAAAGAAGAATCTTTTTAAAATCACAAATTTTGAAAACAATTGCAACAACGTTGAGCTTCTCGGTTTGAAATAAATGCAACAATGGTCAAATTTCCAACCAATAATTCCATAGATGATATCGATTTATCCATAAAAAAAACATTAATTTACTCCTTGATATCGCCATTCAAATCCACAGGCCAACACCCATGAATGTCGATATGCACAAGAAAAGCAACATACTTTTCTCCTTTTACCTATATAAGCAAGGCAATTTTTTTTACCCCTAACATATTACATTTTCAAAAATACAAGAAAAAGGGTAAAAAAATATAATAATGTCTATATCCACAAAAGCAGATCCAACTAATATTCCCCGCAAGTTCAAACAATTATAAATTCTGGTCACCAGAGAAGGTGATCTAAACCTACCATAGTGACCAGCTCACAAGAGAAGGATTCAAAATGGACCTTCAAATATACTGAAAAAACTCTTTACACATAATAATAAACAAAATCACGAGATTTAGATCTAAATTTATGTTCCAACCTTTTCAGATACCTTCTTCATCTTTGACTACATCCATGGCTGCAATGTATTTTGGATTTTTGGAGGATCCCATCAAACGACATAAGCAACCATATGTTACCAATATTATAGTTACCAACCTTTTTACCAATTTGTTAAGTACTGTCTCTATCTTCTTAGTTTTCTTTTGTGGGTAACGCAGTTCATGAAACATTATATAACTCTTGCATCTGTTCTGAACAAAATTAAGAATTAGCAAGCCATGATGCTCTAGGAGAGTCTGTTCATAGTCTACTCAAATAATAACTTGATACAATCAAAAGTCCTAGAGTTCCACTTTAAATGAAAATAGTAGCAGGTTATTATTTTCAACTTTTTAGAAAATGTGTTATACATCAGGTCATAAAGTCATCATTTCTTGTGATTATCCCTTTAAAATGGAAGAAAAGCGTAATTATACCTTCGTTATACCACTATGACAACTACATAACCGATCATCATGAGATACCACTTCCCATTCGTTGATGCCTCAGGAGCCTTCTGTCCTATGTTATGATCCTAAACCACCAAAGTATGAGCTCTATTGTTTGTAATATGAAAATACACTAAAAATTTTTAACAAGAGTAAAAATGCATTAATAATAAAAACTCACACATCCATGTTTTTGTAGGCTTGCTTTCTAATTGACTATAATACCCATGCATTTAAATCCATTAGTCCTCTTTTGCAAACCAAATTCAACCTATCAGCACAAAAATACATGTATAACCATATATTTATATACCTCATATATCTTTTAAACCAACTCTGGTGAAACCCTTTCTTATTTCATTGACACTTCCACCTGCCTTTTAAAAAGACTGAAAATATCAGCTTTGGGTTTGATAAAAATGGCAAAACCCAGGATATGAATATAAACTATAAAATAAAAAAGAAAGAAAATATTTTATACGTCACTTTAAGATTCGAAAATGTTTTGACACTTGATCTCTGACCTCGACCTTGAACTTGGATTGATCTGCACAAATAAAAAAGAGAATCACTTAGTTGTAAGCATGATATAGACCAATCCATTAGTTCAAGTGACTGTCTTTTAATGACTGAAGCAGGATATTGACCATGGCTTCTACATTCCGTTTCATACTAAGTTAGATAACTTTGTTAGAGAAAAATTATCAGTAAAAGAAAAAGTCTAAAATGTGAGTTCTCAGATACTCTTATGAGGATTGCATTAGATAATACCAGAAACATAATGTGATAAGTAAGTCACTCGATCCATGTACCCATGTATGAGTGTCGGGTAAACCTAAAATGTCAATGTGACTGCAAGGGCAAAATAGGAAAAATAAAAGATACCAATAAATATTAAAAATATTTATATAGATACAATTTGTTTCAAAGCAAACCAAATGCACCTGAATTGCAGAATAAGAAGAGTGGCCAACATCGAAAAACATAGATTCCGACCTTGCAAGTGTACTTGATCAGTCCATCACATAAGTTGACTTTCAGGAACTGTTGAAACTTCGTATTAATGGTTTTCTTGATTGTTGCCTAGTTAGCGAAACTTTCAACATGTTAATAAAATCTAAATCTAACACAACTATCTAGCAAGCCATAATCTTCTTAATCAAGCGCCTTTCTTTCATCAACACCCACAGCTTCCAATGTCTTCTTCACTAAAGCTTCTGGGAACCCCATTTCAACAAGCTTCTGCACCGGCAATCAACAACTCTTAACAATATTTATTTGCTCAAACTGCAAGAACATATATTCATACATGCATACATACCGTACATTGAATCCAGCAGATGAAACATTGGCAAATTCCTCTGTCCAACGCTTAATTGTAGCAACAAATGTAGCCTGAATAAAAAATAAGCAATGATCTAGGTAAAGAAGATTCGAAAACCTAAATAAAAAATCAATACATACCCCGTATACAAAAATTGCAATCTCTACTCAGATCTGCAAAAAAAATTATAACATATTTGGTCTGTTAGATGAAGATGTTTTCACAAAATTAATACACACAGAACAAAATTAGGGATATAAAATCTTACATTTTGGTTTGTTTCGGTGTACTTTCACAGATCTGGTCTTAGTTCCTTCGGTAGACAGCGATGACTCGGTAGACATGTTGGTGATGAGGTCTTCATTGCGCAGTATATATTGGTGGGCGGTTCAGTTCGCCATCTTCAACCCATCACCACCGCTCATCTTCGACAGTGTGCACTTTTGCAAGCTGGCATCTCCGACACTGTGGTTTCTTTCTAGATCTGATACACCTTCTTGAGCAAACATCTATAACGTTCAAAGCTTTATCTTTATTGAGTCTTGAAACATATTTCTTCGAACCGTTAATGGTAAAAACTGAAACCTGATGTTAGAGCTCGACAATCTAGGTAAAAAACGGTACCCTGAATCTCGTCTAACCTGCTAGCTGCAAGAGGCGGATGTTAGGGTTTTTTTGGTCGTCGGTTGCCGGAGAGAAAGAGGGGGAGACGGGAGAGTCTAACTTGGAATAAATATTGTGAGAGGTATGGGGGAGGGGGCTGTTTAAATGGAACTCACAGATCTAAGTACAATCCGCGTGAGGTTTCCAGCGAAGCGACCAGATCCGGTGGTGGGCTGGAGCTTTTGGACGGTGAAGAGAGAAGAGAGGGTGAGCGAGGATGAAGCTTATCTAGTCGCCGACGGATGGTTTTGCTAATGGTTCTTAGAAGTTGAGTGGCTTGTTGCAGGTGCAACCGTGAAAGTGAACGGTGGGGAGAGAGAGAGAAAAAGAGAGAGAGAGAGAGAGAGAGAGAGAGAGAGAGAGAGAGAATGACAGCCTTCATCCTCAAATCAAAGTAAACGTATGCGTTTCAAGTTTTAAATCTCATAGGCGGGGGTTTTAAAACTTTTAATTCTTCTTCAATCATGTATCCGTCAATCATGCGTGTGTGCTGTTTTTTCTGAAATGCAGGTTTAATCAAAATATACATTAGGTGGTGGTACTATCTTAAAAATTAAGACAATTGTCCATAAGGGAGTTGTAATTTATATATGGTTTATAGTATAGTATGTATATATATATATATATATATATATATATATATATATATATATATATATATATATATATATATATATATATATATATATATATATATATATATATAGAGTCCGGATCAAGAGAGAACCAAAATTTTCCTAGGAACCTAGGAACTTTTTAACTGAAATTTTTTTTTCAAAAAAAATGACATAATACACATAGTCGCTTATATTTAAGACTTTTTGTCAAAAAAAATTTGAAAAATAATATGTATACACGAAATGTGCATATATGCACTTTTTCGCAAATGTGTATATGATCACGTTTCGTGCATATATGCACATTTCGTGTATATATATTATTTTTTTCAAAATTTTTTTTACAAAAGGGCTTAAATATAAGCGATTGGGTGTATTATGTAATTTTTTTTGAAAAAAAAAATTTCAGTCAAAAGGTTCCTTGGTTCCTCGGAAAAAAATGGTTCTTATTTGAACTTTAGTCTATATATATATATATATATATATATATATATATATATATATATATATATATATATATATATATATATATATATATATCACTCTGAATGCAATAAGAGCATCCCCTTTTATAGGGATGATTAGCCAAAGTTTTTGCTGCAATTGTTGAAAACAAATTGAGGCGCCGTATAGAGAAATTAATATTCGTCGTTCAAACTTCACGTGCAAAACTCAATTGGAATTTGATTTTGAATTACTATTCAGCAGGGCCCACTTGAATTATTCCTTTTACTTTTGCTTTTTGAAGGCAATGATTCACAGGGTTGACGGATTCCAGATTACCAACTCTACGTTATATACCTTAAAACAAAATAGCATGCCACATATAGACCATAACGACGGATGATTTTGAACAGGAAGCTACATCGTGATAAAATCAAGCACTTAAACAGATAATGAGTGATTAGTCAAATTTCATTATAATATATCCAAATAATGAGTGAAGTCGTATCTTATACAAACATACATGGTAACTTATGCTAAAAACTCTCAATCTTCCAAGAGGTAGGGATTGACGAAAAAGACGACATTGATACTGGTAAACATTTGACGAATAAACTAGAACGTCCATCTACTGTCGGTAAACGTTTGGCGTATAAAATGTTGTTAGAAACCGTTTGGGCGAATTCGATTCGTTTGTGGGGTTGTTTGGGAGAATCTTGGAAAGCCAGATTTTTAGAGGTTGTATTGAGTAAAACGTGTTGTTCAGGTTGTGGTTTAATATTTGTAACTAGATGATATATATATATATATATATATATATATATATATATATATATATATATATATATATGTATGTATGTATGTATGTATGTATGTATGTATGTATGTATGTATGTATGTATGTATGTATGTATGTATGTATGTATGTATGTATGTATGTATGTATGTATGTATGTATGTGCGTGCGTGCGTGCGTGCGTGCGTGCGTGCGTGCGTATGTATGTATGTATGTATGTATGTATGTATGTATGTATGTATGTATGTATATATATATATATATATATATATATATATATATATATATATATATATATAATTTACAACCTATCTAAAACACCAATGTCTTAAAATTAAGACATTTGGTACAACCATCTATTGCATTAGGGTTTGCTTTCAAGAACACGCGAATGGTACAAAAAAAAAACTATTGAATATTTTGATTCAATAAAGAAGAAAATAATTTGTTTGCTTCTTCAAACAATTAAAACCCTGGAAAAAAAAAACTTGCAACTCAATCGGATATCCACTCGACCACTCCATACCAGATTTTCTTTCCCCCAAGATATCTACTCAATTTTCATTTCAAAATTTGAATACACAACCCGTTCTCTCATTTCTCCTTCTTTCTAACCCTAGACACTACCGCAAATCGGAGCACTCACCTCCCCGGATCTCACACCTTACACCACTATAACCTCATGTCACTCGTGCTCCACACCAATCATATCTCACACCACTGTATGTATGTATTGTATGTATGCATGCATGTATGTATGTATGTATGTAACGACCCGGCTCTTCAAAGCCTGAGGTTTTACAAGATAATATCACCAGGGATCGTCCCATGATCCAAGCCGAGCGTTACCTATACCTGCAAAACCACATAAAATAAAAGGGTAAGCTATAAAGCTTAGTGAGTAATCGAATCACAGTATGGCCTAAATAGCCACACTTGTTTCACAGACCAGCTTACTACTCTTGACCGTCATACGGTTCTTACTCGTACATCATACTGTGAAACTACCGTATTACCCGACGGAACTCATTCCTCGTACACTTTTACTACACTTTCTCCTACTATCTGGTAACTTATATTGTTACCATACTGTCTAACGTTACTCACTTACTATTTCTTTCTGTACTTTCTTCTACTCTGTACTGTTTACTGTTTGGTAACTTATATGTTACCATACTGTCTGTCTTTTTGTACTTTCTATTGTCCGGTAACTTATAGCATTACCGTACTGTCTGACGTCACTTACTTACGGTATCATACACCGTGATGCATTCTACTATTATGCCGCCTATTTTTATTATACGGCGACTCATTCGTTGGTACTATGTTATAAGTGTTTACCGGTTCTACACCGGGTTATCTGTTGGTACTATTGTTCTTAACCAAATTCATTATTTGGTACGATTTCCTCTGCTTGCTTTTTGGGATATCCATATCCCTTCTAACTTACTAGACCAATACTGGTGCAACATATGGAGCTGGCACACACTATCTACTTAATATCTTTTTCTATGTCATATGACATCCTTTCGCATGGACACTACACTACTGGTTAATCATACTGCTTAGCATCATCCCGTGACACTCTATAATTTGGACTCGTTATACGGGTCCATAACATACCAACCTTCCACATAACTATTAATAAAAATCATAACTGTACTACTTTGCATTTCCATCAATAATATCTTTCTACTATAGTTTAACACGTATAAACTACTAGGGAGATACGGTAGCGATTACTCACCTGATTTTGGTGCTTTCTCGGAGTCCTGATACGTTTCTCGTTCCGGACTTCTGATAGCTCCCGAGCACCTCGATGCTAGCTACCGCTGGCTCCTTACTTCTCACTATCATCTCTCAACGTATACTCTTTACCAGAACACTCTCGTATATCATATGTGTGTTTCGTGTGTGTTCTGCCTCAAAATGAGGGTTGTGCCTCGTATTTATAGGCCTCTGGACCTCCGTCGCGTCGCGATCCGACCCTAGATCGCGTCCCGATCTCTGACATAAGCACTTATCTCATCGCGCACTCAACCGACACTGCCGACAGAGATCGCGTCGCGATCCCATACCCCGTCGCGTCGCGATCTACAGAATTTTTATCACTTAAACTAGACTCAATTTGCAAACTTTGTGCACTGGTTTGAGGTCAATCCGATTTTTATAGAATTAATTATGATTTTTCTAAGATCGGCATACAATGCTGATTTTTATATGAGATTGTAACTAATGTTTTGATCTGAAACATTATCCGGGACACGGGTGTTACAATCCTTCCCTCTTACAGGATTTCGTCCCCGAAATCTTAGTAATCTCTCAAACTAAGTCTTATGTACCTGTGTACATATTCTTCTACACCCTTAGGTATTCTTACCATACTATATTTATCATTACTTGTTTTCTCTTATCGTCACTCATACTTACTTGACTTATACTTTTGGGTACAAGGGTTCCCATATCTTTTACTCATTTCACAATATAGTTTTATGTTTGTTATAATTTCTACTTATTTCTTACCAGATTACTATGATTCCTTCGTGATTCCGTTAGCATCAATACATATTCTGTGACTATGATAATACGGGCCCCTACTATCATAATTACTTATACATACTGATTCTAACGTTACACTAGGTTTCCTGGCTTGCTGGTTCCCTTAACTCATATACCACTAGTTACGCGTGGTATAGTATATACTTGTATTCTTTCTCTTTTAAAACTCACCAATCTCGAATATATTCACTTTCTCATATGCTTACTATTGTGACTTTTATTATCACATAACTACTTTCATACTTTCCAACTGAAAAATATCATTATATTTCATTACAGTTGGGTCTTTCGTTCTTTTATAAAAATTTCTTTTTTTTTACTCTTTCTAGTCATAAAGTGACTCTCTTATACTTTTTTTTAAAAAAATTTTACATACTCTTGTCATGGAAATGTCTCTTTTTAGAAAAATCTCTTTTTCACTTCTTGGTCATAAAACGACTCTTTTGTTACCTTTAAAATTTCTATCATAACTTTTGGTCATTACAGGACCCTTAATCTTATTTGGTTGTAAAATAAACCCTCATTTTGAAAATAACTCTTTCTTTAACTCTTTCCTTTCTCTTAGCATAAGACCAACTGAAACTCATGAAACTTATTCTACTAACTTCCCTAGCGGGATAGAACAGATCCACCCGCTAGGTTATGCTATCTCTGTCTCCCCTTTTTGTGACTTGGAACGGATCCAAGCACAAGGGTATGCTAAGCTAGACAACTACTTCGCGAAGGGAGGTACCATCCCAGTAGTGTCTTCTAGGCTTCCTCAAATGGCGAAAGCCTGTCCGGACATCTTTCTCTTCTCTTCTCTACTATCATTCGTTTCAAATTGGTCTTAGCCGGACTAAAACATCTTTCGCTTTTATATAAAGCGACTTTCAATATCATTTCAAATTTCATAACTTTCAAAACTCTTTTCAATCTCATATCTTTCAAAACTCTTTTCATAGTTCAGACTCGTAAAACATTTTAGCTCATATGTAGAGCCACTATTTAAAATTTTAGCTGTTCATAGACTTCTTTCAACCAAACTTTTAGCTCTTACGTAGAGCTACTTTTATCATCACTTTTATCTTACATCTTTCTGACTTTTAATCATACTTGACTATTTAATCATACTTTTAAAAATATCTTATGACTAAAAGTTAACTCTTTTCTTTATGGCCTTCTGGCCAAAACGTACTTTTATCAGACTATTTTCTTGCTCAAACTGTTTCTTTTTATTTTTCAGCTTTCTTGTATTACTCTTATGAGTATACTTTTTATCTTCTTTGGTACCTTATGTACCATTCTCATGTTTTAATACTTTCTTGTAGTTCTTATTTCTCACTTACTTTCTTGTTTATATTTCTAACAAGCTGTCTTGTTACTATTCTTACTATCTCTTTCTCTTTAAATTTCTAAGGAGTTCTTTACCACTCATATTGAGTTACTATGTATAGTTTGCTTTATCTTTATCTATCTTCTCATCACAATATGTTTGTGATGTTTACCCATCTCTCTCCTTATCATAATATGTTTGTGATATTTACCTATCATTAGGTAATCTACATATACCTACTGATTTGAGTCTAGGAATCTTTTCTACTAACACCTAGTTCACTCAAATCTCGGCTCTGATACCATTTGTAACGACCCAGCTCTTCAAAGCCTGAGGTTTTACAAGATAATATCACCAGGGATCGTCCCATGATCCAAGCCGAGCGTTACCTATACCTGCAAAACCACATAAAATAAAAGGGTAAGCTATAAAGCTTAGTGAGTAATCGAATCACAGTATGGCCTAAATAGCCACACTTGTTTCACAGACCAGCTTACTACTCTTGACCGTCATACGGTTCTTACTCGTACATCATACTGTGAAACTACCGTATTACCCGACGGAACTCATTCCTCGTACACTTTTACTACACTTTCTCCTACTATCTGGTAACTTATATTGTTACCATACTGTCTAACGTTACTCACTTACTATTTCTTTCTGTACTTTCTTCTACTTTGTACTGTCTACTGTTTGGTAACTTATATGTTACCATACTGTCTGTCTTTCTGTACTTTCTATTGTCCGGTAACTTATAGCATTACCGTACTGTCTGACGTCACTCACTTACGGTATTATACACCGTGATGCATTCTACTATTATGCCGCCTATTTTTATTATACGGCGACTCATTCGTTGGTACTATGTTATAAGTGTTTACCGGTTCTACACCGGGTTATCTGTTGGTACTATTGTTCTTAACCAAATTCATTATTTGGTACGATTTCCTATGCTTGCTTTTTGGGATATCCATATCCCTTCTAACTTACTAGACCAATACTGGTGCAACATATGGAGCTGGCACACACTATCTACTTAATATCTTTTTCTATGTCATATGACATCCTTCCGCATGGACACTACACTACTGGTTAATCATACTGCTTAGCATCATCCCGTGACACTCTATAATTTGGACTCGTTATACGGGTCCATAACATACCAACCTTCCACATAACTATTAATAAAAATCATAATTGTACTACTTTGCATTTCCATCAATAATATCTTTCTACTATAGTTTAACACGTATAAACTACTAGGGAGATACGGTAGCGATTACTCACCTGATTTTGATGCTTTCTCGGAGTCCTGATACGTTTCTCGTTCCGGACTTCTTATAGCTCCCGAGCACCTCGATGCTAGCTACCGCTGGCTCCTTACTTCTCACTATCATCTCTCAACGTATACTCTTTACCAGAACACTCTCCTATATCATATATGTGTTTCGTGTGTGTTCTGCCTCAAAATGAGGCTTGTGCCTCGTATTTATAGGCCTCTGGACCTCCGTCGCGTCGCGATCCGACCCTAGATCGCGTCCCGATCTCTGACATAAGCACTTATCTCATCGCGCACTCAACCGACACTGCCGACAGAGATCGCGTCGCGATCCCATACCCCGTCGCGTCGCGATCTACAGAATTTTTATCACTTAAACTAGACTCAATTTGCAAACTTTGTGCACTGGTTTGAGGTCAATCCGATTTTTATAGAAATAATTATGATTTTTCTAAGATCGGCATACAATGCTGATTTTTATATGAGATTGTAACTAATGTTTTGATCTGAAACATTATCCGGGATACGGGTGTTACAATGTATGTATGTATGTATGTATGTATGTATGTATATAGTTGCTTCCTAGTTTCAAACTACTAACAAATATAAGATATTTAAAAGACATATGAAACGATTAATTGGAAACTAATTAGTATAAACTAGAAAAGGAAAATTGTTATGCATAATAAACGTGTTAATTCTTTTTACCATTTAAGCTTTACTTTTACTTCTTTGAAACTGTTAATATAGCTTTTGGAATTAGTAAAGCATGAGCATTACCAATTATTGTCTATTTGTATACATGATTGCATTGTATATCGTTTTTCGGGGTATTTTTTGTTTATTTTCTCTTTGCTTGTATACACTACAAGAAAAGCGGTATCTGGGACCGATAAAGTTAGTCCCTAATGGTGAATAATCAGTCTCCAGTATCTGATGTGTATCAAATCAGTCTTAATTACTTAATCCTAGATAGTGGGTTTTTATATATCTAGGACTAAAATCTGTCCCCAACGTATGCAAGTATCCGTAACAAAAACAATATAGTCTTTGATTCTATCATTTTCAGTCTCTAATGTGTTTTCATTTGAATCCCTGCTTTTATGTCACATTCACTGCTACAATGTTTTAGGGACCTGATACAATCTTTGAAGGACCAAATATCAGTCCTTGAAATTATCTCATTCAGCCTTTAACCGGTATCCTTTAGATCCCTATTTTTTGGCGTATCAGTCCTTGATACTACCTTTTAAGGAACTAATATCGGGTTAGTCTCATATACCCATGACTAAAAGCCGGTCCCTAATACATGTAAGTATCAAAGATAGAAAATAAGTCTTTGATTCTATCAAATTGAGTCTCTAATATCCATGATTTTATGTCACATCAGTACCTGATACAATCTTTTAAAGACCAAATATCAGTCCTTGATACTATCTCATTAAGTCCTTATTAGGTTTCTTTTAGATCCCTATTTTATGGCATATTAATTCATGATACTATCTTTTAAGGACCGAATATCAGTATTTGTTACTAATGTATTCAGTTTTTAATGTATTGCCTTCGATACCTAATTTTATATCATATCAGTCTTTATAATTGTTGGAGTAGGTGTCTAAGCCATGACTTTAATTTAGGAATATACTTGATTGATGGCTGCACAGTCCTTTTGAGTTGCCCTCAAAACCTAGCAGAGGACAAAATAACTTAAAGAGAGAAAGAGAGAAATATGATTTGTTAATATATTATGAGAATAATATATTAATTAGAAATCATAATATTTAATTAATAATTGATCAGAAATTGATTGTAATTAATTTTTGGATTAAGTGGATTAATTAAAAGTGTAGGGGTTGAATTGTAATTGTTCAATAGTTGAGCAATAGACAATTAGGGTTGCCCATATGGGTTTGGACGAAATTGAGGCCTAAGGGCTTAGGGTTTCACATTCCTTAATGGGTATTGGCATAATTTATGGCAGTGATAAGTAGATTCAGTTAGATGATAAAAGCCTTATCATATCGGGATCTTAAATAAGGCAGTTATACTCCTTATTGCTTATCACCTGGAGGCTATAAATAAAGGCCTCCTCCACCCCTCATAACCCACGAAATTCTAAGGGTTTCTACCCTGCTCCTCTCTTTTTCTTGTTTGCTTGATTCTGGGTATGAGCCATTAGAGGCACGACACTTGTGGTGCTTTCTTCCAAGAGATCTAAGGATCAAAGGTTGGTTTTTCTTCTTTATTTCTTTTGGTAATTTTGTTTGGCCTTTAGGGATTTTATTATATGTTTAAAGTTAGAAAACATAGATCCAATCTAGGTTGCATGTGAACTTAGGATTTTAGTTCATAGATTTGCAGAAAACCTTTCAGTGGTATAAGAGCTATTTGGTTGTTTTCTAATTAAATTACTACAATTGTAATCCTTTGATTTAGGGTTTATAGAAACTAAACCCAAAATGGAGGCCTAATCGAAATTAGGGTTAGGGTTTTTGAAACCCTAGCCTCTTCCCCCTTGATTTGCGATTTTGTGGCTAGGGTTTTTGAAGGTTCTCTATTTTTGGTAATTGTGATTATTTAATAAATAGAAACCTTAAACCCCCCTTACTTACTATTTTCGAAATCTAAGGGTTTAAGATAGGATTAAATTAATTGATTAATTTATGATGCCTATCTAGATTTTAATTAATTTAATTAATTGTTTAATTCAAAGATAAATTAAGTCATTTAAAGGTTTAAATTTAATTTTAAAATTAACAGTTAATTTTTGAAAATTAAACAGATAAACCAGAAACATTTTACAAGGTTTAAAATACATCTTATATATATTATAATTAAATTTTAATATTATATATAAGATAAATTGGTTAGTCAAATCAATAGTAGGCCTCATCCACGAAGGTGATTTATAAGGAGGATATAAGGAGACTGCCTATAAAATGGCGGTCTAATGGGTGTCCACTCTCACCCACCGCTCTATTGATCAGTGGAGCGTCGTTAGCCGAATGGTTTGATAGGACCGCTTAATCTCATTAGCCGAATGGTTTGATAGATGCTAATCCATGAAATTGCACATTACACTTTATGAGACATTAGTAGAGCGTGTGTGGTTTACCGGCACACTAATAAGGGCTCATAAAGAGTGGTAATGGGTTTCTCATGATTTATCATTGTTGATGGAGCATGTGTGGTTAATCGACACATCAGTTAGTGTCACACCCTCATTTAAAGGGTGGATGACTTCATGAACAATATCATAACAAAGTTGAATAATAGTGATTCCAAGCACACAACCATCATTTAATCAATTGCAAATGTTACAAAGTTTACTTGTTTCATGTTTCAAATACAATTGAAATGATATCAAAAATAGATAAAAATGACGTCGTAACGTCCCATCTTGTAGCGCTTGCATTATCTTATCAATTTCCTGAGAATACAAGTAATTTGAAAAGTGTCAACAATTAAGTTGGTGAGTTCATAAGATTTTTGCGTAAGAAATGTCCTTTGTTTGTAAGCGATAGTGTTGAAAACCAAGAAAATCCAATATTTTCTCATAAAAATGAACAAGTCGTTATATCCCAAAGACTAAAATGTAATATGTAAAATTGTAGTGTAATTTCCTTAGAAATGTGTATTTCCACGTAATCAATTTATAAAAATTATTAAGTTGATTATTTTCCCATGTGAGATACCCTATAACCATACTGTGACTAGTTGGCCTGCTGCGACGTTCTTCTGGCGTCGGAATGGTAGACATTTGGACAACTCAGACCTGCCGGTCAAGCTGTAGCTAGCAGCTCGGGTGCGGGGTTGTCAAGCCCCGTATAGATCTATACTCAAATATCGCGCTCTCTTACCGAGACTCTAGTTATAAAAGTTCAGTACTTATAGTAGGTACTTATGAAAGTACTGTGAAGATTCATCTCACAAAAATGTATGTATTCCAATCAACTTGTTTACGTACGATTTGTGTATAAAAACTCTTGTAATCATCCATTATCATTTTTCCCATGATAATATAGTAATGTTTAATAATTATATAATTTTATATAATTATTTTTGTCACGTCCAAAATGTCATAATAACTTTATATTCATAAACTATTCCAATAATAGTCTATTTTTAGTATTGCGTCGTAATAATCATATTTTTGTGAATAATAATGAAGTAACTTATTCAAATGATTATAAATATCATCTTTTGAGATATTTCTCACAAAATAGTGAAATATCTTGATTATAACCATTTTTGCTAGAAAATAGTGCTTCTATTTATAAAAACGTAGTTTTTACTAGTTTTCGTTTTTATAACGTTTTTATCCATGATCTAGTATTATTGTGCACTTTATTTGTAGTTTTGTAACTTTTACACAACTTAATATGTCAAGGTGTTTATAATGTATGGATCTATCCATATTTCATACCAAGTTCATCTTTACACATTTTCTAGTTTTCATCTTTAAAACATTTTTATCCAAGAACTAACATTTTTACACACTTTATTTATAGTTTGGAAACTTTTACACAAACATTATATGTCATTATGATCATCATACATAGCAATATTCATAAATCATATCAAGAGCATTTTTACACAACAACTAGTTTTATAAACTTGTGTAAATCATTATTTATGGTATTTTAACTCATATAAACTTGAATAAAACAACATTTATAGTAATTAAACTTGTATTCTCCCCCAAAAAGGTTAGAAAATATGAAAATGTGGGGTATGAACTCACCTTGAGTGGTAGCTCTTAAGGTTTCTTGGTAGAAGGTTGAAGAGTTTGGTTCTAGGACCCGGAGGACCCTTGGGCAAAGCTATTATCCAATGGATTTTCGTGAGTAAGTGTGTGTAAAAGAGAAAATGAAGGTATTTAGAACTTTAACTACTAGATGATCATAACTTACCAAGAAGACTTGCAAGATCCTTGAAGATGAATGAAGATTGGAGCTCAAAGACCCTTGGACAAAGCTATTATCCAATGGATTTTGATGGATGTTAGTGTGTGTAAAAGGTGTAAAACTTGTGTTATGTTGTTTAGAATCAAAAGATGGATGAAGCTTACCACTTAATCTTGTGAAAAGAACTTGGAATTGAAGCTTGAAGATGATGATGGTGGTGGCGGTTTGAGCCGAGAGCATGAGGGGGAGAGGAGAAAAGAGAGAGTGAGTTTGTTCCAAATGAATGTGACTAGTTCTCTTTAGTTGATCTTGTGATTGATTTCTCCATAATATAAAAATACTAGTCCTCATGTGCCTAGATTGTGAATAGTGATGAGGAGATATGGTGTGAACCTTTGGAGGCTTACATCAGCCGATGGGGGTAGGGGTAGGGGGTGGGGTGGGTTAGTTTTTATAAAATAGCAATGTACTTATATATAATGTGTGATTTTTATAAAATAGTAAGGCGTTTTAGTGAAATTTTGTGAGATTTTGATGAAACGAAGTTCTAAATAATTATTTTGTATAAAAACATTGCCAAACATTTATTTTGATTGAAATATAATTCGTTGGGTGTCGAAATACGCGTTTAAGCGCAATATTCTTCCGATTCCGCGATTTTTGACGTTTTACCGGAGATTACATTTAGCTTTGAAATTAAATACTAGATATTATTACATTACTTATCCTATGAATTGTTATTTCATATTTGATGTTTAAGGCACCATATTTTGTATTTTGAGTCCAAACCCTGTGTACATTTATCCGTTCACAGTGGTTTAATCGTTATAACTTTCACATACGGATTCTGTTTTCGACGTTCTATATATCCATAGTTTCGTATTTACGAGTAGATCGTTTCATTAACATTATTATTCTCAAAATAATAATTGTACGGTTATCGAATTTTTACGCTACAGTAGTTTGCTGTCTGTATTTTCGACTTTTAAATCGCTAATTGTTTGATTTAGCATACGTAATGCTATAATATTAATAGTTTATCGCAAAAGTTATGGAAAATAACTTTTCAACATATAGATTAACGTACGCTTCGTTTGACTACAGTTGACTTTTGTTGACCCAAATTTACAATTGTCACAGTTAGAGATGATAAATGACATTGAGGTTACCGAGCATATTTGCATGGTTATTCACATCTTGTTTGTGATCCTCGGCATCCCAGTCAAAAATAGAAGAACATATCCGAGATTAAAATGCCATTGAACAGTTCAATGAATCTCACAGATCTAGGAATTTCATAAGATTGAAATTGATAAATGTTTATCTACCTTGATGACCATTATGTTGTGATTACGGCATCCATCTTCACACCATAGTTGGGGCATTTTAGATCCTAGCATTGTTAAATAATATATTGGGTAATTGTTTAAGAAGGATTAAAATTAAACTAACAAATTCAAATTTTATTATTGTCTAAAGATAGTGTCAATTTTCCTCCTTCTCCTCCTTCACTTATTTCTGAGAGTTTTAGAAAGCACCTATTAAATATGGTAAGGCTGACTGGCCTGATCTATGTGGTATGGCTTCACAAATAAAGAATGGTTTTAGTTTTGCTGGCAAGCCATATCTTATTAAGTGTACGCCCCCCAAAGCATGACATCACACAACAGCTTGTGATGAGCATGACCCCTTGACTATTGAGTCCAAGGAAGTTCGTTACCTCATGCTATTGATCATTGACCCCAAGTTCCGCAGGTATTTAGAATTCCTGGGGTCAGATAAGTTAGCACAGCTGGTCGAGGAAAGGTTCCGAGAACCGGTTGACAAAGGACGAGCTAAAGATCTTCAAAGAGCTTGAAGTGTGCAGGAAGTAGCACCAGTTCACATGTTCTCAAGATTGAGAGACACATAGGTTAACTGTATAAACTTGGTCACCCTTTAATCAGGAGTTGAGCATTAACTCGACTCGCTGGTATGTTCATACAAATGTATGTTCATACAGATGTACAGGAAGGGTAACCAGATAAGACAAACATGGAAATGCATTCAATATTGACTCTGTATGGTCTGTAACATCCCAGCTTTTATGACAATTTAAAAACTTTAATAAAACATTTCCATTAAATAATCAACACATTTTTCATTTATAAAGCCTCAAAATGTAAACATTATTTAAATCATCTAAAATATTCAGAACTAAACATATTTCTTTCATTCAAAACCATTTAATATCAAAACAATTCAACCAACAGTGGAAGTCAAAACCAGATAAAGTTAATTCAAAACATAATACGCAAACGAAGTTGCACCAGTGTGTACACGTCGCGCCTTGCCATCCCTACACCTGAATAACCTGAAACAGTGATTTTATAGGGAAAGGGTAAGCACACACCTTAGTGAATTCAACACATACACGACATATCCATCACACATGCTCTACCCCTATCATCGGCACACCACAAAATAAAGGCACACAGCACAACTACAAGGCACGGTACAACTACAACACACAACATGATCATTGCACCCAGCTCAATCATGTTTCACAGTACAACCACTAATCACAGCACAATCATGACACCCAGCTCAATCATGGCACCCTGCTCCATGATGGCACCCAGCTCCAATGTTTTAAAAACCGGTTTTTTAATTGAACCAGTCGGGTGACGTTTTCCGGTTCAACCGGTTAAACCGGATGGTCAAACCGGTTCTATATTTTTATATGTTTTTAATTATCCTGCATACATTGATTACAAAACTTGTCATCTTTTTAGTATTACAAACGTAAATAGAATGCAATATATAAAAACAATCATTATAGAAGCCAAAATCAAACAAAGAAGCTCAAAACAAACACAAAAATCCAAGCCTGTCCGGTTTAATCCGGTCCATTCCGGTTCAATTCAGCCGGTTGAACCGGTTTTTTACCAAAACCGTTCGGTTCAATCCGGTCAGAAAATCGTTATAAAACCGGTCCAAATCAAACCGTACTCATCTCCGGTTCCCTGTTCGGCCGGTTTAACCTGCCGGTTCGAACCGGTTTTTAAAACACTGCCCAGCTCAATGATTGCACCCAGCACCCTCACAATACATCACATATCATGGCATCCAACTCAATCATGGCCCCCAGCACCATGAATTTGCACTCAGCTCAATGATGTCACTCCCACACTCAAACACCTACTAGAACTTCCTATGACATGTTACTACCCACCTACATCCTAAACAACACACACGAGCTACAGTAAAGGATGTACAACTTCTATATAATGTAGTGATGAACTCACCTCAGAACAGCACCAGCAACAATCCACACGACAACTCTTGCAAGTCCCACCGATCTCCACTCGAGCACCTTATACTCCTATAAAAATTTTAAGTTAATGTCTATTAAGTATACCCAATAGCCTCACAATAAATAGATACTTATATCTTTACTTATAATTTAAATGTTTATAACCCAAAACAACACAATTATCACAAAAATGGAACTTGACAGCAAAACTGAATTCTGACTCACTTGAAAGATTTGCAATATTAAACCAATGATATTTTACAAATAAAATCTAATAAAAATCATGGATAAACTAGACCCAAGGAAAAGGTCACACGGCCTGACCTCAGGTGAAAATCATTCTCCAATAACAAATGACAAATCCCCAAACTTGACTGATTTGATCAGTCCACCCATTGGACCACCCCTCAAAGATGTAACCAAATCACAAAATGAAGAAAGAGTTAGATTCTGATTTTTGGTAGGAAGAAACCAGACATTTAGGGTGAACTTATCCCACTGGTCTTGCCCCCAAACCAATTTTGTAAAATTTATAATGAATTTACAACACAGAACTCACTGTTAAACTCAGCCCTGGACCAGTCATTGAATATTGCATTATTCACCTAAGCTAGTAAACAAACTAGGCCACGGCCTTCCGAATGTAGAAACTAGACTCAATTATAATTCTAGGAATATAGAGATCAACAAGAATGGACACTCACACGATTTTATATACATTTTACAAGGAACCCCAAAACAGTGAAAATCTGAAAATTCCAAACATGACATTAAGGTCTAGGGTTTCAACCCTAAACCCATTAAGACAAGGGTTAAGACTTACAAGGTCAGAAATAACACCATTTAGACCATAAGAATCAGAAACATGGAGTGGAATACAGAGCATGAATCACACCCAACACAAACACACACAAAGACGAGAATGTGTCTGTAGGAATCGGCTAGCACCAAGGAAAAGAAGAAAACCAACTCACTACTTGCTTGGGTCCAACCCTTACGAGATCATCCTCTTTGCAGCCTTCCCTCACCATTAGCGATCGCACAAGCATATACAAACACCTCCTTGCCTTCCCACCAATCCACGACAGCAGCAGCTCCACGAAATAAAGAGACAAACGAGTGAAAGAGGAAACGGGGAAACTAGGTTCACGACATACTAGGGTTGCGGTTTGTAGCTGGGCATTGCACGACCTCACGTGGGTTGATTAATTGAGTTCGAAGTCCCTAAGGCCTGTCCTAAAACCCTCGTCGCACACCAGGAGAACAAAAAGAAAATCCATGCAAGAATTGGAAATTGCAACTTTGGTGCCTCAAGATTGAACTCATATTTTTGTTTAACCCCAACTTCATATTAACCCACATTTTAAGTATTACAATTTGACAATTCCCCACCCTCTACTATTATGATTAGTTTTAGAATTATTATTATTATTATTATTATTATTATTATTATTATTATTATTATTATTATTATTATTATTATTATTATTTAAAATAATCCAATCGTGATTTCGAATGCACCGAAAACCGGGGCGTTACAGGGTCGTTCATGGAGAAGCATAGTTCCATTGATTTAGCTGCTTCGGGATTGAGTCGAGTAATAAGGCACATCAAGAAAAGATCCAGATCGTCTGGATCGGTTCTTAGATGTCTCAAACTGGGAATCCACAAGGTGGGACACAGTCACAGAAAGATTGAAAAAAAAAATGCTCCGAAGCCGAACTGTTTGGCAACTCAGGAATATCTTAAAACTCAGAACTCCTGATCCTTAATTCCTTGATACATGATGTGTTTCTCACATATGCTCTGTATGCATGGACTCTGTGGGATGCATGATATTGTTGCATAAGAGCATATTCAGATTGGATCTGAAGCTCATGCAGTTTTGGAGTTTAGTTAGATATTATGACCTTGTTATTAGCTAATCAGATGCATCCGACATTGTCTGTCATATAGTACATTGTTCAAGGATATTTTGTTTTATAAATAGTTGATTTTCTTTTAATACATGTTTGTTTAAATTATCCTTGAAATGTAGTATGAGTGTGTTAATTGCATGAATGGCAATAACTTGAATGTTGATACATCCAAAGTGTTTGGATTCATGAATTGTGTCCTCGATGATTGTTAAAGTAAATTTTATAAGGGTCAATTCAACCAAAGGTCCAGTTGGACAGGACTTTGGAATCATTTGACTTAGAGTCACGTGATGAATTGAGTTCTTTGTAAAATCAATTGTTGCAAAAAATGAATCACCCAAAGATCCAATAGATAGGATTTTGGAATCAGCTGACTTAGAGTCAGGTGATAATTGCATATCTTGAACAAAATTAACAAAGTCATAAATTTACATAGAGATGTAAAAGACATCAAGATTATGAGCAACGTACACATTAGTTACCATGTATTGCTCGAATCTTCGAACGAAACACAATTAGTTATACTTCATGATATTTGCCAATTAGTATGACAAATATGGCTTTGCTTATCAGAATAAGTGATTGATTGAAACCTTGAACTGTTCAAGGACTTCAAATAAAGTATAAGATCAACAGAACCTGAGTGACAACATAAACTGAGAAAACGTTTCACAGTTTATTCTCTTCCAAGAACGTTAATGGTTATAATGTGTCTTTGGGAAGATGATGGAGAATTGGTCGAAATAGTTCGATCCTCGATGTATAAGATACACTTCCAATTAGTTTTTCGATGAATTGAATATTCAACCAGTCAGACCGTAGAAACCATAATCCGACCACATCTTAGACTAAGTAGGTTATGCTGACACTGTCTTAAATGTAAAGCTGGGATCGTCCTACTTGTACATAGAAAGTCCAGGGTCATGTAGCATTCATCCGAACCTCATAACAAGCCTGAAACTGATCAGCAATGTCGTTTCATTGGCCATCCCGGCTGTACCTATAAAAGAAGAGTTCTTTTGGAAAGGACTCATGTTCTAAGGAAACAGTGGGAGGAGTTCAGGGATTCGCCAAGTGAAAGAACCTATAGTCATCACTGAGCCTTGACCAGGAATCAGATTCCTGTTAAACCTGACATAATCTTCTTTTCGCCTGACCAGTAGTGTTGGTCACCGTCATAAAGTATCATGATCTGGGTGATATACCGATTAGTGGTAAAACACTAAAGATGGTATGGATAAGCAATCCGACTACTTGGAAGCATTGGTGAGCCCGGTTGCTGCCAAATAAGAGAACCTTAGGGCGAGAGATAGTCTATGTGGCAATTTGATTGATGTTACACCTGGTCTAAAAACCAGTGGGAGTAATTGAATCATCAAAAGAAAACGACATAGATAGAAATGTACTTACAAAACATCTGGTTGAGTGAGGCGACACTCAGAGTCAAGCGATTGATTCCGAGAGAAACATTCTCAATAGAATATGAAATCTGAAAAGATACTACGTTGCACATTGTGAGTCGTTAGTGGAGCGTGTGTGGTTTACCAGCACACTAATAGGGACTCAAAAAGAGCATGCCAATAGAAAGGTACATAGGCCTAGGATTCATCCCAGGGGCACCTCGCAAGAAATGATATTCGAATTCTCAAAATATGCCAAATGTTTGGATTTTGTGAATAGCCTGAAAGATTGTTATAATCATGTGAGAAAAGGTTTGGACTTCGAATTCTCGAAATGTGCCAAAAGGTTTGGATTTTTTGAATAGTCTGAAAGAGTCATATAAATGTGTCAAAGCTAGTGGGAGCATCGTTGTCATCTGCCTATCACTGTATGTTGGTTACATACGGCTTCTAGAAAACGTCTCAAAGTGTAATGACTTGACATTAAGAGATGGTTCGCTATGAAAGACTTGATAGAGATACAGCGTACTCAGGTGGTTGCAAACATCTATTAGATAGATCAAAAACTCTGCCAATATGATCTTGATGAGATTCAAGATGAATCATTGCAAAGTGTAATGACTTGGCATGAAAGATGTAAAAAAGGTGCAACATAGTCACGTTGTTCACAGAAATCTATTGGATAGATAAATTCGTCAGTATAGACCCAGCCATTGTGAGCATGATCTTGATAAGATTCAAGATGCATGAGAAAGAGTCTCCAAAAGGAAATAGTTTTTCGAAAGTCATGACACAGGGATGATCAGTAATCTTTAGATTTGAAAAGGGTTTGGAATAAGATTACATCAGATTCCACGAACTTCTTGGATCGATCAGAAGTATCATGAACACGTCTTGATGACTTAATGCTTAGAGCATAGTAAGTTGGAGTCAGGATATAACCTGGCTAAAAATATTGGATGGATTACTTGGACACACGTGAGAAATCATTGGGATATGATTGGGGTAAATATAAGTAACAATTTGAAAGGAGTTTCGAATCGGTAATTATTTACATCAGGACATGGTACTGTAGGACTTCATGGTTAAAGAGTTTCGTTGGTATTTTGATGGAGCGCGTGTGGTTCATCGGCACATCATAACACCTCGAAATAGTCTTAGGGTGCATTCATGTAGATTAAAGACTCCAAGAACCATGGGAAGTCACAGTACACGTCACCAGAATGGAGTTAGGAGAGAGAAAGACAGAATAACATATTGAGATGTAATCGGAAGAGCATTTGATTGGATCATCTGCAATTAAGTGTATGTGTGTGAGACACTCTGGATACATAGAAAGAATGAAAATTTCATGTAGGCATAGATATGAAATTTGAATTGAAAGTTTAAAAGAAAATAAGAAACCGATAATAGTTTTATGATAGATGCGACTTGGTGATTTCCTCGTGGAGACTTGGTAATAAGCAGGAGTAGCTGCCAGTCAGATTTTATGTTTCGATTTTGCATGTTTTACTTCCCAAATAATTTAATTTTTCAAAAGGTCTACAGTCGCTCATACTTTGGGAAGCAAGTATTGAATCAAGACTGTCATGAATTGGTTTGTAGATGGTCTAAAGAGTTAGACATAGCAACAAGATTGCTAGAACGTTCATAAGTACATAGAAATGGAGATTTGAGTATTGGATAAACCCACGCTCAAAGAATTGCTTCATGGATTATGAGCTTCATGGATTATATCACGAGTAATTTTTGAGACGATAATATCTTATGGTCTTGAAGCGGAGACATATGAGTTGAAGTTTACAAGTCGGTTGTGCATTGATAATGTGTAAACGCATCGGTAACTCGATGTTATGTAACGTATTGTTGTGCGCGATTTTGATGAGTAAAAGACACAAGCATATGAGTCAAAGCTTATTCGTTCATTGACCCTGATGGGAAACAGATATCTGTAGGCCTCTCGATGATTTTGAAGTTGACTAAAGTGCTGGCCAGCCAGGACTGAATTGATGTGTTCAATTAGAAGTCTTATGTCATATGCAAATCAGAAATCGGGAAAAGAGTATCAAACAGAGATTGATCTCAATCCATGTCTCATGTCCGGAAATATCTTATTGGACGGAGGATCATATGATCACTAATCTATGGACAGAACTGACTGGGTCAGAGTTTGGCAGTGTGCTTTTGGAAGCTACAATCTGTTGGTCAATTTAGAAGCTATATTGAATTATACTCATAGACTTATCCAAGTGGGAGACTGTTGGATTAGGTGTCTAAGCCATGATTATAATTTAGGAATATACTTGATTGATGGCAACACAATCCTTTTGGGTTAACCTCAAAACCTAGCAGATGATAAGATAACTTAAAGAGAGAGAGAGAGAAATATGATTTGTTAATATATTATGAGAATAATATATTAATTAGAAATCATAATATTTAATTAATAATTGATTAGAAATTGATTGGAATTAATATTGGGATTAAGTGGATTAATTAAAAGTGTATGGGTTGAATTGTAATTGTTCAATAGTTGAGCAATAGACAATTAGGGCTGCACATATGGGTTTGGAAGAAATTGAGTCCTAAGGGCTTAGGGTTTCGCATTCCTTAATGGGTATTAGCATAATTTATGGCAGTGATAAGTAGATTCAATTATATGATAAAAGCCTTATCATATCAGGATCTTAAATAAGGCAGTTATACTCCTTATTGCTTATCACATGGAGGCTATAAATAAAGGCCTCCTCCACCCCTCATAAGCCACGAAATTCTAAGGGTTTCTAACCTTCTCCTCTATTTCTTGATTCTGGGTATGAGCCATTAGAGGCACGACACTTGTGGTGCTTGCTTCCAAGAGATCTAAGGATCAAAAGGTTAGTTTTTCTTCTTTATTTCTTTTGGTAATTTTGTTTGGCCTTTAGGGATTTTATTATATGTTCAAAGTTAGAAAACATAGATCCAATCTAGGTTGCATGTGAACTTAGGATTTTAGTTCATAGATTTGCAGAAAACCTTTCAATAATATCATTTTAGGTCTGCATATCAATATTTGATAATATATCTGTTAGTACCAAATGTGATATTTAAATGACTATGTATCAGTCTTTGATAATATCTTAGTCCCTAATGTGATATTGCAAAGACTGAATACCAGGCTCAAATATGATGTCCTTTAGCACCTTAGCTAAATTATTAATGACTTGAGTGAATATCAATCTCACATACGACGTCATTTAGCCTCAATTATGCTTCTTTTAAGACTAATTAACACTTGTATGTCATTTAGTATCACTTATGCTTCTTTTGGGACTAATCAACACTTACTAATACTAGTTCATTGAATATCTAATATGTGTTCACTAGGACTAATATTCAGTCCCTCATACAAAATTTTAGTAGTAATAGTTAGTTGCAAATAATACGAATCAAGAAAAAATTTGAGTCCCCAACTAGCTTTTATAGTGGTCAGAATATGCAAATGTACGATATGGACAAATAGGAATTTGTAAATGAAGAATAGTAAAGACGATGTCATATTTAACTTTAAACATATAAGATTACTAACCAACAAGTCAAGAATTAAACGATATGTGGAAAAATATAACAAACTTTAATGAAAGATCATGATCACTATTCTTTCTCTGATTGATCATCATGTGTGGGCTCTCCATCTTTATCTGGTTATATTCTGAATCTGGAAACTCTAATATCATAAATTTTAAAAAAATTCATATTTTTCTTCAGCTTGTTTGAATTTCTCGTTGTTTTCTAGAAGCTGATCCTCGAGCGTAGCAATATGACTTTTTATATATTCTTGTTCTTTTGTGGATGATTGAGACATTTGCTGATAAGACCGATATATCGTTTTTCCTTATGAAAGGTCCACTTTATGACTTACATCCAGATAGTAATGTTTTATGCTTGACACAAACACTTTTAATGAATTTTTTCTCTAATTTATGATCTAGTTCTATATCAAGAGTAATGTTTGTCCATTCTACAACTAGTTTGGCAACATCGTCCATTTTAGTTTGGATATTTTTTTCCTAAAGCATTAAAAATATAATAATACTTGGAAATTTATATAGAGATATTATAAATAAAAATTGATATTATTAAAGAAACAATTTGTACATTGAATGCATGACTCGTCATTTAACCATCCCTTTATAGGAGGAAAATGCATCTTATTATATAATCTGATTAGGCTTAGGCAGAAACTTAGTCTCTTTATTTGTCTGCGGTAATTAAAATTGCAATAGAAAATAAAAATAGTGTAGATGAATGTACTAATACAAATATGGATTCATTTGATAGCTTACCATAAAAAATTCATGATTCACTATCGACCGAGAGCCTCCTCTACATGAAATCACAATTTTCTCGGATTAAGTTTCATTTGATTAACATATTTCTAAAAACTAATATTAACCATGGTTAATAACATATACATAATATTAAATCATGGAAATGGTGTGTTTGTGTGTGTGTTTTGTTTCATGTTTTTTTGTTTTTGTTTACATGGGCCTTTTATGACTCCTAATAATTGCATAAATCATCCCAACCTTGTTTGTTATGATAGTTTGGCTTGATTTTTTTATCTTGATAATTGTGGATTGTTCATTCCTCCATTTTTTATCCAATGATATTTCAAAAGAATTATGTTGTACTATATGAACTTTCGATTTTGAAAGCTCCTTCAATTTCTGATTTCCTTTCGAGATGGTAGTAATCCCCCAAATGTGTTCTACTGAACATGAAACCGACTAATCCCCAAATAACCGACCTAACCAACTCTTTATACCCAACTGTAATGGAATTAAGGCTAAATACAAAAATATTGTGATAATGATGATCATTACAGACCCAAACAAGAATGAGACAAAGTCAAAGTCAATAGTCAAAAGTCAAGGTCACCCCTATTATGTCCTCGCTCTTCTTTTGTAAGTGAAAATTAATGGAGGCTTACCAATACCCCTATGAAGTCTCACCTTGTCCTCAAGGTGAGTATCAACAAAATTTTTCTTTCAAAGCTTCAAAATTTTCCCGAGAAGCTTCAATAATGGATACTAACTTTCTCGGAGAACATTGAATATTATTACGTATGTCTAGGATGTCTTTTGGGATAGCCTCTAAAACCACATTTTTTGTCAATTAGGAGGGGACCATAGATAATGATACAAAATTTCCAATATCCTTTCGTAATTGAGAACAATAAAAAACTAGATGTATAGTAGCTATTGGCGGAAGTTCCAAACAATACGCCACATTTCCAAACAATACTTACTCAAATGGTCAACGACTACTAAATACAATCAATGCCCCCATATTTTGGAAGAGCCTCAATAGTAACTTCCTTCCACACCTTTAATGGTAACAGAATTGGATGTAATAAACCTAGCATAAAACCCGATAATTGTTTATCTCGTTAACATATTACACATTTTTTACCATCTCAATGAGGTCCCGATTCATACCCACCCAAAATACTTCCAATACAATTTTTGGTAAATTCGTTCCTCTCTAAATTAACCTCGAGAAACCCACATGAAGTTCTTGGAATGTAATTATAATCAAGGAAAACTTATGTGGCAATACTAACCTATCTTTTTACAAAAGTACATTGTTTTGTAATGAAAAACCTGATGGGTTTTATGCAAACAATGAGCTTAAAAACTTAAGTTCACATGCATCCTAATAAGGCTCTATGTTTTCTCTATTGAATCTATAACTAAGAACATAAGGTATATAATCAAAAATTATATTCTAAAAACAGTTTAGAATTTCATACCTTCAATGCTTTGGAAGTAAGCACCACAAGTGTCGTGCCTCTAATGGCTCACACCCAGAACCAAGCAAGCAAGAAATAAAGAGAGAGGAAGGAGAAGAACTCCTAAATGGCTTGAATAATGGGGTGGGAGGAGGCCTCTATTTATAATTTCCAGGTGATAAGTGATAAGGCATATAACTGCCTTATTTGGATTCCTGATATGATAAGGCTTTTATCATATAACCGAATCTACTTATCATGCCATAAATAGTCCCTTATACCATATATGGTGATTTTCGAATTCTTAAGGCCTAAGAAAGCCTTAAATTCGTCCACCATATACAAGCCTGATTGTCCATTGCTCAACTATTAAACAATTACAATTCAGCCCGTGCTCTTTTAATTAATCTTAATTAATCCCTAAATTAATTCTAAATTAATTTCTGATTAATCATTAATTAAATATTATGATTTATAATTAATATATTATTCTCATAATATATTAACAAATAAATTTCTCTATTTCTTTAACTTATCTTGTCCTCTGCTGGTTTTGAGGGCAACCCAAAAGGACTGTGTTGCTATCAATTCACGTATATTCCTAAATTATAGGCATGGCTTAGACACCTAATCCAACAATCTCACACTTGGATAAGTCAATGACTGTAATTCAATATAGCTTCTAAATTGACCAGCAAATTGTAGCTTCCAAAAGCCGCTGCCGAACTCTGACCCATTCAGTTTTGTGTCCTAAGATAAGTTATCATATGATCCTCCGTTCTACTAGATGTCATTCGGACATGAGACATGGATTATAATCAATCTAAGTCCGATACTCTGTTTCCCGATTCCTGATTTGTGATTATATAGGACTTCTAATTAAAGACATCAATTCAGTTCTGGCTAGGCCTAGCACTATAAGTCAATCACCAAATCACCGAGGGGCCCACATATATCGCTTTTCCCGTTAGGTCAAAAGGAACGAATAAACTTCAACTCATATGCTTGTGTCTTTTACTCATCAAATCACGCACAATAATACATTTTATAACATCGAGTTACCGATGCATTTACGCATTATCAATGCACAACCAACATGCAAATTCATTACACTTTGTAATGACAAGAAACTCCTTTCTTGAAGTCATGCATCTTGAATCTTATCAAGATCATACTTACATTGCCAGGGTCTATACTGATGATCTCATCTATCTGATAGATGCTTGTGACCACCTGAGTATGTTGTATCTGCTCTAGACTTTTCATAGCGAATCATCTCTTACTGTCAAGTTATTACACTTTGTAATGATAATAGATGTTTCCTAGATATGTTATGTCACTGACATACATTGATAGACAGTTTACAACGACACTCCCACTGGCTTTGACACGGTTATAGGACTTTTTTAGACTATCATAAAATCCTAACCTTTCTGACACGATTAGAGGAATCCTTTAGGCTATTCGCAAAATCCAAACATTTGGCAAATTTTGAGAATCCAAATATCTTTTCTTGCAAGGTGCCCGTAAGATAAATCTCCATGACAAGTACCTTTCTGTTTGGATATATCGGTATGTTCTAAACCCCATTGGTTGTGTCTCACACAAAACCTTGTGTTTTCCATTTAAGGAAGATGGTTCAGATCATCCAATCTTGCTATGACTCATGCAATACAGTTATAGCAGATGATATCCTTTCAGATTCAGTTCTGTTGAGAGCGTCTCTCTTAAAATCAATCATATTACTCTGAGTTTTGCTTCATTCAACTCAGTCTTGCTCAGAATGTAGGTACAATTCTATCTATGTTGTCTTCTTTTGATGATTTATTTACTCCCACTGGTTTTTAGGCCAGGTGTAACATCAGCCAAATTATCACATAGATTCGGTCTAGCCCTTAGGTTCTCTTATTTGGCAGCAACTGGGCTCACCAACACTTTCAAGTAGTAGGATTCCTTATCCGTACCAATCTTAGTGTTTTACCACTAATTGGTATGTCACCCAGATCATAACACTTTATGATGGTGACTAATACTACTGGTCTGCAAAGAGAAGGGTATGCCAGGTTTAACAGGAATCTGATCCCTGGTCAACTCTTAGTGGTGACTAGAGGTTCTTTCATTTGGCCAATCCTTGAACTCCTTCAGGATCACTCTTGCTCCCACTGTTTCTTAGAATGTGAATCCTTTCTAAAAGGACTATTCTTTCAAGATACATGTGGGATGCCCAATGAAATGACAATGTTGATCAGGTTCAGGCCTCTCATAAGGATCAGACGATCGCTACATGACCCTGGACCCTCTATGTACAAGTGGGGCGAACTCAGCTTTACACTTTAGACGATGTCTGTGCAACCTACTTAGTTTAAGATGTGGTCGGAATATGGTTTTGTGGTCTGACTGGTTGAACATTTAGTTTATCTAAACTTATTAAAAGTGTGTCTAATACATCGAGGATCGAAATGTTTCGACCAATGCTCAATCTTCCTCCCTAAGACACATTATAACCATTAACGTTCTTGGAAGAGGATGAACTGTGAAACATTTTCTCAGTTTATGTTTTTCACTCATATTTCGCTGATCTCATACTTCCTTTTGAAGTCCTTGAACAGTTCAAGGTTTCAATCAATCACTTATTCTGATAAGTGACGACATATTTGTCATACTACTTGAAAAATATTATGAAGTATAATTAATTGTGGTTTTGTTCGTAGATTCGAGAAATTCACTAATATGTCCATTGCTCATTATCTTAATGTCTTTTACATCTCTATGTAAATTTACGACTTTGTTAATTTGTTCAAGATATGTATTCATCACTTGACTCTAAGCCAACTGATTCCAAAATCCTATCCATTAGATTTTTTGGGTGATACATTTCTTGCAACAATTAACTTTATTAAGACCGCACTTCACCATGTGACTCTAAGTCAAACGATTCCAAAGTCATGTCCGTATGGACCTTTGGTTGAACTGATTCTTATAAAAGTTTACATTAACAATCATAGAAAACACAAGTTATAAATCCAATACACTTTGGATACAAGTTAAAACCATTTATGCGTTCGACACATTCATATAACATTTCAAGGATAATTTAAAGAAAATCAAAATATCCTCAGACAATGTACTATATGTCATACACATCTATAGACTAATAACAAAATCAAATATCTAACTAAACTTCAAAACTGCACGAGCTCGTGATCCAATCCAAATGTGCTCCTATGCATCAATGTCCTGCATCCTACCGAGTCCCTGTATACAAAGCAAATGTGACATTCACATCCTGTATCTGGGAATTAAGGATCAAGAGTTTTTGAGTTTTAGATATATCTGAGTTGCCAAACGATTCATCTTTATAGCATCTTCCAATCTTTCTGTGACTGTATCCCACCTTGTGGATTCCCGGTTAGAGATATCTCAGAATCGGTCCGATGATCTGGATCGTTTCTCGATATGTCTCATTTCTGGACTCGATCTCGAAGTAGCTAGATCAGTGGAACTATGCATCTCTATGAATAACTTATACAAAGTCAACATTTAATATATTTTGATGATTGTCTTGTCCTGGTTTCCCTTCCTCTACATCTGGATGAACATATCGTACCGGCGATCAAGATGTTGATGGTCAACTCTTGATTCATAGGGTGACCAAGTTTATACAGTTCGCCTATGTATCCCTTAATTATGAGAACATGCGAACTGACACTACTTCTTCTAGCTTGCACACTTCATGCTTTTTTGAACATCCTAGTTCGTTCCTTTTTCAACCGGCTTTCGGAACTTTTCCTTAACCAGTCGTGCTAACTTATATGGCCCTAGGAATTCTAAATCCCTATGGAACTCGGGGTCAATGGTCAACAGCATGAGCCAATGAATTTCCTTGGATTCTTTAATCAAGAAGTCATGCTCATCACAAAGCTGTTGTGTGATGCCATGCTTCGGGGAGCGGACACTCAACCAGATATGGCTTGCCAGCAAATTGAGAAACATTCTCCTTTTGAGAAGCCATTCTACATAGTTCAGACCGATCAGCCTTTCCATATTTAATAGATACTTTCTGAAACTCTCAGAAATGGGTGTTGGAGGAGGAGTAGGAGAGTTGACACTGGTTTCAGACATCTATAAAATCATAAGCTTAATTAATCCTTTTAAATAATTACCCAACTTATTATTTAATAAGGCTAGGACCCAAAATGCCCCAACTATGGTGTGAAGAGGGATGTCGTAATCACAACATAATAGTCATTAAGGTAGATACACTTTTATCAATTTCAGTCTCCATGAAACTCCTAGATCTGTGAGATTCATTGACCGAAGTCAATGGCATGTTTAATCTCGGATTACGCTCTTCTATTTGTGACTGGGATGCCGAGGATCACAAACAAGATGTAAATAACCATGCAAATCGCTTGGTAACCTCAATGTCATTTATCATCTCACATTGATGTGCCGGTTAACCACACACGCTCCATCAACAACGATAAATCATGAGATACCCATTACCACTCTTTATGAGCCCTATTAGTGTACCGGTAAACCACACACGCTCCACTAATGTCTCATAAAGTGTAATGTGCAATTTCATGGGTTAGCATACTTTTCACATTTTTCTAAAGTAACTAGATTGAGATTTTATTAAGCTTCTAGTACTTTGTCTAATAGCATTATACTTTTAATGAGATTAAGTCCGTCCTATCAAATCCGTTCTGCTAACGACACTCCACTGATCAAGGAAGTGGTGGGTGAGAGTGGACACCCATTCATCGGCCAATTTATAGGCAGTTTCCTTATACCCCCATATAGATCAGTTTCGTGAATGAGGCATACTAGCGATTTGATTGACTTAATCTTATACATATAAATATTAACTTTTAACAATAATGTATAAGATGTATTTTAAACATTTAAAATATTTTCGTTTATCCTTTTGAATTTTGAAATTAAACAATTTAATTAAATTCAAAATCAAACCAAAATTGATTTAATGTGTGTCTTTTAATTAACTATTAATTAAATTAATTAAATCAAATAAAGATTATCAAATTAATCAAATTAATTAATCCTAATCCTTACCTACTAAGTTTTCCACAAACAAGGCCAAGGGTGTCTATTTATTAAATAATCATATTTACCAAAAATAGAAAAACCCTAAGGAGGCCTTCTAATTTTCGAAAACTATAGGGTGGAGCTAGGGTTTCCAAAACCCTAGCTAGAAGTCGAAACCCTTGAGGTCAAGGGTTTAAATCTTATAAACCCTAATAACAGTTCTTATATTACAGTTATTCATCAGAAGACAGATCTATGTTGTGATACCACTGATGGGTTTTATGCAAACAATGAGCTTAAAAACATAAGTTTACATGCACCCTAATAAGGATCTATATTCTCTCTATTGAATCTAAATAAGGTATATAATCAAAAATTATATTCTAAAACAGTTTAGAATTTCATACCTTCAATGCTTTGGAAGTAAGCACCACAAGTGTCGTGTTTCTAATGGCTCACACCCAGAACCAAGCAAGCAAGAAAACAAGAGAGAGGGCAGGAGAAGAACTCCTAAATGGTGTGAATAATGGGGTGGGAGGAGGCCTCTATTTATAGTTTCAAGGTGATAAGTGATAACACATATAACTGCCTTATTTGGATTCCTGATATGATAAGGTTTTTATCATATAACCGAATCTACTTATCATGCCATAAATAGTCCCTTATACCATATATGGTGATTTTCGAATCCTTAAGGCCTAAGAAATCCTTAAATTCGTCCACTATATACAATCCCTGATTGTCTATTGCTCAACTATTAAATAATTACAATTCAGCCAATGCACTTTTAATTAATCTTAATTAATCCCAAAATTAATTCTAAATTAATTTCTGCGTATCATTAATTAAATATTATGATTGCTAATTAATATATTATTCTCATAATATATAAACAAATCAATTTCTCTCTCTCTCTTTAAGTTATCTCGTCCTCTTCTGGTTTTGAGGGCAACCCAAAAGGACTGTGCTGCTATCAATTCATGTATATTCCTAAATTATAGTCATGGCTTAGACACCTAATCCAACAAAAGCCTTATCAACATTGTTGTTTTTTATATATCTTTGATGATTTTCTGCAAAATAAAACATCTTTAGCAATCTCGTCCTTTAATACATCCCATTAAAAAAAGCACCAAACTCATTCCCGAAGTATTGATACCAAATTTACTAATCCATTTTAGTAGTCGGGCTAGATTACCCATTCATCGAGAAAAAAAATTTAAATTATCTTGGTCACTTGATACCAAATTTTTTTTCCTAACAAATACAATATCCACTTTTTAACTACAAACAGTACCGTCATAAGTTCTTTTTCAAACACCAACTTTAAAAAAAGCACCAAACTCATTCCCGAAGTACTGGTTTCAACTACAAACTGTTTGGAGAAGTCAGGTAATCTTACGACTGGGGCTTTTAGTTAATGCCACTTTTAAATCATCATTAGCGAGTTGTGATTCAATGTTCCAAAAATCGATTTTTCCTAAGTGATGTTGTCATAGGTGAGGGTCCTGTGAGGCTATTAGGACATAATTCTTAATGAGTTTATGATAATACCTCGTCCTCGACAAGCCTAAGAATCACCTTAATTTTGTCACTATTATGGGTTGTGGTCAATCTAACATTTCTTGAACATTCTATTGATCCATTTCTACACCATTTTTGCAAATTACATACCCCAAACAGCTAAGTAGTTTCTTTTCAAATTCACACTTTTGTTTTATTCACATAAAGGTTGTTTTGGGACAATACTTCAAATATCAACTCTAAATGTTTTAAATGCTCATCATTAGACCAACTATAAACCAAATTGTCATAAAAATATGATTACAAATTCACAAAGAAAGGGCTTGAATACCTCGTTCATAAGGCTTTGAAAGATAGTATGTGCATTGAGTAGCATGAAAGTCATTACAAGATATTTCTAATGTCCTATGTGGCTGCAAAAAAAGGCGTTTTTGCACATCCTCTTTCAATATACGAATTTGATGGTATCCAGACTTTAAATCTAACTTCGAGCATACTTTTGTACCATGAAGTTCATCAAGCAACTCATCAATAACTAGAATAGGAAATTTGTCTATGACCATGTTCTTGTTAAAGGATGTATAATCAATATAGAACCTCCATGATCTATCTTTTTTATTACCAATAAAAACAGGCTCAAAATGGACATTTACTTGCGTGTGTCATTCCCATCCAACATTTCTTTGATTAATTTTCAATTTCGTCCTTTTGGTAATGAGGATACTGATAAGGTGACAACGCCTAGTAATATCAAGTATTTTAGTCGTTGTTGAGCCCTGTTCTTAGTGAATTTATTGTTGGATTAGGTGTCTAAGCCATGACTAATAATTTGTATTTACCAAATTAATAGAAGCAAAGTCCATTTGGGTTGCCCTCATAGCTGGAGGTTTGGTAGAAAGTTCGGTAGAGAGAAAGGTTGGTTTATTATGGGATTAATAAATCAATAGAAATAAAAGATATAGTTTGTTAATATATTAAAGTGATAATATATTAATTAGAAACTATATTGATTGATTAATAATTAATCAGGAATTATATGGATTAATTTCTGTGGCATTAATTAGATTAATCAGGAAGTCAGGGATTAAAGTCGTACAAATTCAATAGTTGAATTGCGGCGCGCGGCGCGCCAATGTATAGGCCGCGGCGTACGTACGTATAATCCGAAAAATAGCTGACGGCTAGGGTTTCTTGTTTCCCTATAAATAGGGACCCCTAGACCTCATTATTTGGTGCTCATTCTATTATTTTCTCGGGAATTTTCGTGACCTTCCTCTGGCTCCCTGGGTGTGATCTCATTTGAGGCAGGACACTTGTGCTGCTTAGCTTCAAGATTAAAACTAAAGGTTAGTTTTTCTGATTTATTCTTTTAGTAAATTTTTGTTTGGCCTTTAGGAATTAGTTACATGTTCAAAGTAAGAAAACATAGATCTTTTCTAGGTTGCATGTGAACTTAGGTTATATAGTTCATCGTTGCGGAAAACCTTTTCAGTGGTATCAGAGCGTTTGGTTGTTTTCTTATTGAATTGTTGTAATAGTTTTCCTAAAATTAGGGTTTAAAGTTTATAAATCCTTTGGGCCTGATTTCGATTTTGGGGTTTAGGGTTTTTGAAACCCTAGCCCCTCCCCCCTTCTTTTTCGATTTTCCTGGTTAGGGTTTTAGGAGGCTTCTATTTTTGGTAACTTTAATTGGTTAATTTAATGGATAACCTTAAACCCAGTTTGTTTGAATTCGATAATTAGGGGTTTAATATAGGTTTAAATTGATTTGATTAATTTGGAAAAACCTATCTACATTTGAATTAATTTAATTAATTGTTTAATTAAAAGATAATTCAAGGGATTTAATTTAATTTTAATTTAATGGTTAAATTTCGAAAATTAAAGGATAAAACCTAAATATTTTAAAAGGTTTAAAATATCTAGATTTAATTAATTTAATTAATAGTTTAATTAAAAGATGAATTAAATCGAATTTAAAGGTTTAATTTAATTTGAAATTTAATAGTTAAATTTCAGGAAATTAAAAGATAAACCAGGAATATTTTAAAAGGTTTAAAATACATCTTATATATATTATTAAAGATTAATACTATATGTATAAGATAAATTGGTTAGTCAAATCATTAGTAAGCCTCATTCACGAAGCTGGTCTATAAAGTGGGTATAAGGAGACTGCCTATAAAATGGCGGTCTAATGGGTGTTCACTCTCACCCACCGCTCGCCTGATCAGTGGAGGGTCGTTAGCCAAACAGTTTTGATAGGACTGCTTAATCATTAAAAGTATAATGATCAAAGTACTAGAACCCGTACAAGAATTCACAATCTAGTTACTTTAGAAAAAATGTGAATTTGATGCTAACCCATGAAATTGCACGTTGCACTTTATGAAACGTTGGTGGAGCGTGTGTGGGTTACCGGCACACCAATGGGGGTTCATAAAGAGTGGCAATGGGTTTCTCGGGTGTTATCATTCTTGATGGAGCGTGTGTGGTTAACCGGTACATCAATTTGAGCTATTATGATAATATTTGGGTATTTTTCTTAATTCGTAAAAGCAGACCACATTCCTTTACTACCGTTTTCAGATAATACCAAGCTATTATGATAATATATTGGTATTTTAAGCATTCGCACGGATGGGCTTCTAATTAAGATACTAATATTTATTCACGTATACTTCAACATTGAGACGATCTCCTGTACCAAAAAAATTATGAAGATACTAATAGCATTTAATACTGGAATCGAGCTTTAAGATCTAAAGCCACAATAGACAAAACGTTGACAAAATGTAGCAATTTTGGATCTAAAAGTTGACAAAAGGTAGCAATTTTTCATGTTTGCTTTGTGCGTGATATATCCCTTAGAATTGGTAACAAAGTTAATTTTACATCACAATTTATTTTCCATCGAGTTTCTTTCTTGTTGTTGCTTTTTATTATTTAAATCTTCCATTTGCTTTTTGGCGATTTCCATCGAGAAGGATAGAAAGGAAGCCGCGAAGCCGCCAAGGCTGGTGTGAGGTTTTGTGTGACCGCGAAAGAGAAATAAGCGACGGCTGCCGATTGAAGCAGGGGAGGAAGCCGGCGGCGATGGTGGATGATGCAGAGGAGAAAGACGGCTGCCGATTGAAGACGTGAGAGAGACGAGAAGGATAAATAGGGTTGATAAGTTACGTTCCATAAATATAGGCATTTAATTTGGGCAAACTGATTAATTAATTAATGAAATTAATATTTATATTATATAAATGGACTAATTTGCCCCTATCAAATGATTGGTCCAGAATTAGTCCTATAATCACACAATATTTAGAAAATATATTTGAACCTATATATATATATATATATATATATATATATATATATATATATATATATATATATATATATATATATATATATATATATATATATATATATATATATATATATATACTAGTGGTATACCCGCGCAATGCGGCGGGCCAAATTTGGGGGGGGGGGGGGGGGGGTTGCTTCGCACCATGGTTCGCTTCCGCTTCTAAATTTGGAGATTGACTTCGTTTCGCACCAATTTTCAGGATACCAAACCTCTCTTTTTAATTTTATAAAGATTGCTTAATCGAACCACTGAATCGGTTACTCTTCACATTTTTTGTAAAGCATCACTAATAAAAAAGCTGAAACGTATTTATTTTACTATAAAATGACGAAAATGAATGTTATATAAATTTTTTTTTTTTTCTTCAATTGCACCTCTAATCCAATTTTATGATTGGATTCAACGATTAATTTTTTTATTGGCTTCTAGGAAATAAAAGTTATATAAATAATTAGTTTTCTTTTGCTAAACGGCAAATATTTATGGACGGCGATTTTACACTTGTATTTAGAAGTGACAATATACAACAATTAATATTGGTTTGATAAAATATTATAATTTAAATTTAAATAATTAAACAAAAACTAACACGATTAATTGCTTAAATTTAGCATACAACAATTTCGCATTTAGAAAGAGTCAATCTCGGAACAACTATAAAGCAATTGAAATCATTTGTTTATCTAAAATAAAATTTTGAATTATATCAAAATAAAAAGATCTTGAAAAGATTTGTTTTTCATACGTCTTGCAAGTTTATAAGCCATGCCATTAACAACGCTTCTGAATCACAATTAACAAATCCAGAACTTTACTTTTAGAATTCGTACAATGTCCTTAAAGAAGTTTTCAAAGTACAATGTTGTAAATTGCTACAATTTTCAAAGTGCACTCTCTTAAATGAAAATAATGTGAATATACACAGTTGTAATTGAAAATTTTGAGTTATGAAGCTATAATAAAACAAAAATTTGAACATTGAAATGAAATATGCATGGACTTTCTGTTTAGAACATGCTACTAAACTTATCATTTTTTGTAGTTATAATAGCTGCAAAAACTTCTGTCTGGGAAAAAAGAGATCATTATGTTAATTTAACCATATGCTAAGAATAAAAGTTTTGATGCTATAAAGATGTAATGCAAGTCTAAGGCTATATTAAATTTCTCATGTTATACTGACTTAATGAGAGTCTGATGCTTTAATAAAAATGAAGAAAGGGATAAAGGAAGTAATAGAAGTCTGATGCTATAATAAAGGTAAGGTGTTATTCCGAGCATTTAACCCACCGGAAAAAAAAAAAGAAAAACTAAACATCATGACGAACACTGATGCAAAATCGGCAATTACATACATGTATATATGTAACACACACTAAATACCTCTCGAGTCTTGACCATTTCAATTATAACCAAAAGACAAAACTCAACAAACTTTTATGCTCTGATCCTATTTCGACATACAATTGAATGGTAAATGTAAATCTTCAATTCCCTTTTGGATGTTCCACAGACTAAAAAAACAAAACCGCCATGAAGGTAAAAACCAAACCAAACCGGTTGAGATAATATATTCAAACAAAAATAAGCAAAAAATAAATGCATTACTTAAATCACCAAGCCTACCTTAAATTTTTGAGATCTCCAAAACTGATGTGCTAGTAACAGATAGGTAAGCTTTCACACACCAATGATAGTGAAGTTCATAGCGAAAACATGACTAACCCCTTCTAAAAACCCATGACAATTTTGTTTGTTACACAATTAGTATGACTATGACATCAAACCTCACATAGCTAAAAACTAACAACCAATAACTTAAAAAATCACACCAAAAGCTAGCACTAAAAACATGTTAACTAATATGTACCAACTACCAAGAGATAAAATATAGGTCTTTGTAGTAACTTTATCATTATATTTCCCAGTTCCATTTGCATGGTGTCAATCTGCAAAGGAAGATGAGTCACATAGTTGTTTCACCACTTATAATAGAAAACCAACCTGTTACTTAGGGTATTAGATGATTGTTCAATTTTCATCAAGCTGGCATGCCCAAGACCGGTTATCTATAACAAGAATATTTTTTTAACTTCAATTGAAACGATTAAATAGATATACGAAGTATAATGTCTTAAGAAGAAAAGTTGCGAGAGTAAAATGTTTTTAAAGAATCCAATTTGCAAATAAAATTTTGTTCTTTTTGCAACACAATGCAACCAAGGCATCACATCAATTGCAAGTTCATACCAGATTTTCATGTAAAGTAACTATAAAGAAATTTTGAGAATTTTAAGTTGAGAAATAGTGTTTGCTCGTAAAAAGAACCATTACCATCTTTTTTACTGTTTTGGAAAATAGAACCGGATACACTATTGGTTAAAAATAAGCCTTAGATCAAGGTAATTCCACCTATGAAAGCTGATATCACACTACCCAATTACTCTGTTTCAAAAATCAACAACTTAGAAGTCAAAACCTGCAAGATAAGGATCATGATAATTAAGTGAAAAGAACATCTTCCAAGAAATAGTAACTGTAAACTTTAGGCGGAGATATCAAGGCAATGAACAAAAAAACTTAAGAATGGAAAACTGATCCAAGTAAATAAAGGTATGTAAAAGTCAACGGATATGTGGGACTTTCCAAAACCAGGCGAGGTACTTCTCTATTAACAGTACCTGAACATCGAGATGTAGGTTATTCGAAGTTTCTGGTTCAATTTTGTTGGGCCTAAACAAATAATGAACAAACAGGGTCCTTGACAACGCCTAGTGATATCAAGTATTTTAGGCGTTGTTGAGCCCTGTTCTTGGTAAAATTATATCAAATATGCATGGGTATTCTCACTTTTCGTGCCAGGACTTGTCTGGAGAAAAAGAGTAAAAAACAGGGACTAAAGGTGTACAAAAGGAAAAAGTATGGAAAGAATGGAAAATCAAGAGAAGTCGTACGCGCGCCGCGGATTTCTCTTCTGCGCGACGCGGGCGTAAGGCGGTGGAACACATTTGAATGACGAAAAACGGGGAACGGATAAGTACGCGCGCCGCGGATTTCACTTCTGCGCGGCGCGGTCACGGGAAATTTGCAACTATAAATAGAGGCATTTCCAGCCGAAAACCCTAGCAAAGACCAGGTGTAAACATCGACCTAGAAGCTCTTTGACTCGAGGATTCATTTCAGCAAGCTCATAATTGGTATTTCATGTTTTTGGATTTAATTTCCTTTTTAGTAGCAAGTAGTTTTGTAGTTAAAGTCTTTGGGAGTGACAACCACTGACTTTGAGCACTTAGGTTTCTGATTTTGAAACATTTTGGTTACTGATTTGATGTTTGGATATTGGTTTTGGTGAATGAAATCATTCGGTTACATTTAATATTGGTTTTTCGATATTTTGGATGCTTGTTTGTGTTTCGATTATTTGATTGTGTTTGGATTGTGTTTGTGACTCGGTTGGAACTGTTTTCCTTTGCTGAAAACAGTAGCTAACTTGGTTAGGTTTAGCATTAAATCTTAGCTAGTAATTGTTCAAGTAGAACTTTAGTTATTAGCTAGTTTATGCTATGCTTGGTTTTGCTAGTTTGGATGCCTTCAACTGCTTCTGATTCAGAGATGTACTTCTGAGTTCAGAAAGTAACTAGGTCATTTGGACATAGCTAAGCTTGGCTTGAGTGTTTGAATATTGTTTTGAGGTAGAAAAATAGAAATTAGTTCCTCCGACTATAGATGTGACACTATTAGTTGGTAATCTCTCATCTAGTCTAACCACGTAGCTCCTGTGGATCGACCCTGACTCCACTATACTAGTGAATGTTAGGTTATCTCTTATTTTTGACCGCATGACGACCTCTGCGTGCACGTCAAATTTTGGCGCCGTTGCCGGGGAGCTGTGAGCTTAGGTTAGGTGAGCAGTAGGAACTTGTTTCTTGCTTTTTGAAAATTCATTTTGGGTAAGTTTGAGTTTTGATTCTTGTGGGCGTGTTGCACTAGTGCATGCTTACCCGCAGGGGAGAGCAATCATCCCCATTGCAGTTTGATTCTGAGATTGAGCGTACTGCGCGCAAACTCCATGCCCGTAGGCGTTTGAATATCATGAATTTCAGTCAAGTTAGTAGTAGTCCGGTCAGTGTTGCCCAGGATCCATCAGGTGAGGCAACTGGGAGGTTTTCTATCCCTCCGCTTTCAGAATTTCAGTTTGGAAGCACGAGTGCTTCTGGTGGTGCAGTTTCAGCCCCTGCACCCATACCATCATGCACTCCGCCTTCCATCCCATCATTTACACCTACTTCACAACCTCAATCCACCAATCCATTTACATCTGCTATGACTTGGGGAGAGCCGACCCGAGATGGCACCCCAATTCCTAGACAGCATACACCAACATCACAACCACAATCAGCCCTCTTTAAACCTCAACCTACATATCAAACAACGCAACCTATACACTTTCAACCACCGCCTCAGCCACAACATCATTACCCAGAGACGGAGGAAGTGTATGACGAGGAAGATGAAGGATGGATGCCACCGGCACCACAACCACAATGGAACCGAGGTCGGGGACCTCCCAGGCGAGCACCACAATACCAACCACCAGGTCAGTGGAACCGAGGTCGGGGACCCCGCCCAACCTTTACATTTTGCACAACCGAGACGGCAATCGGTTGCATCACATTTCCAACCGCGGGAATATGATGATTCGTCGCCGATCTATATTCCTGATAACATAGATTCGCAAGTAGAGATTAGACCTCACTTATTAGGAATATTACCAGAATTCAGAGGATATAAGCAGGATGATCCCTATAACCATTTATATGAATTCTTAGCGATCGCTAATGCTAATAATCCCAGAAACACAAATAGAAATATTTTTAGGCTTAGACTGTTTCCGTTCACCCTTAAGGACAAAGCCAAGTATTGGTTCACATCGTTGCCATCGAACAGTATTACTACGTGGGATCAGCTCAAGGAAACGTTCCTGCAGGAATTTTACCCAGCGAGCAAGACAACTGAAGTCAGGAGGGTCATCCAGGATTTCCAGCAAAAACCTGGAGAAGCTTTTCATGAAGCCTTCGACAGATTGAAGGAGTTGCTGCGATCTTGTCTGCATCACGAGATTCCCAGATGGCAGTTGGTCAAGTTATTCTTTGAGGGAGTTAGCGAAACACACCAGGCCATGATAAATGCCTCCTCCAGTGGGACATTTATGTGGCAGGATCCAGAAGAAGCCTGGCAGTTTTTGGAGCAGTTGAGTAATGGCTCCAAAGCAAACTTCTCCACCAGGAAGACTACAAGTACGGCGGCAGCAGTAGGAGTTGATGCTGATTGGAAAAAGGAAGTGAAAAAGGAAATCAGTGAATTGAACAGAAAATTTGATAGGCTTATGGTAACATTACAAAATGGACCGCCAAGTTCATCACAAGAAGGTCAAGGAGGACCTAAGATGCAGGAAGCTAATCAAGTTTATGGCCAGGGTCAAGGTCAACACAATAATGGACGACCCTACAGGCCATACAACCAAGGACAACAACAAAATTTCAGGCAGAACAATTATCAGAATCAATCAAATAGTCAGCCTAGAAACCAGCAGCCTGCAAACAACGAAAACAACAACAATAGGGGGCCCACCAACGCTGCCAACAACGCCCCAGGGACCCAAGAAGAGATGATATCAAAAATGTATGACATGGTCACTGCGACTCAACAACAATCTCAAGCGAATGCAAAAGCTATCGCAAATATGGAAAGACAAATAGGTCAAATGGCTGCAGATCAGCAAAAGAGAGATAATGGCAAGCTGCCAAGTGCTACTGAAGTCAACCCTACGCATAATCAACGTCCAGGGAAGGAACAAGTCAATACTGTTGAATCAGGATGGCGAAAGGTCACTCTGGAGGATTTGTTTGAGGTAGGGAATGAAGTGAAACCAGGGGAAGAAGGAAAGGCTTTAAAGAGTGAGGAAGGTAAAAAAGGAGAAGTTTCGGTTGAGAATGGCACTCAACCAGAAATAGACAAAAAGGTCCAAAAGGAAGAGCAACCAACGATAGCGGGGATCAAGCAGAAAAAGAAGAAGCAGGAAGTACCCAGACCAACGGGACCCTTAATGAATCAGCCCCTATGGGATGAGCTTAAGGATGCTCCCGAGGACACCAGGATTTTGCAAGAGATGTGTGAACAGAATGGGAAACGCAAAGCACCTACGCCAAAAACGGTGAGATTGACTGTGAGAGCTAGCGAAGCATTATTGGGTATACTGCCCAGAAAGGAAAAGGACCCCGGGTCACCATTGATCACTACAACTGTAGGAGATGTGGTTATTCGAAACACTCTTTTAGATTTGGGAGCAAGTGTCAACATCTTGCCAGGATACCTATACGACAAGTACAAGAACGAAGAAATTGAGCCAGCAGAAGTTGTACTACAGTTGGCTGATCAATCAACTAAGGTATCTAGGGGGAAGTTGACAAATGTCATAGTCAAAGTCGGGGACTTTTTCTATCCTGTAGATTTTCTGGTCATGGAATATGAAAGTCCAGACGATGCGCATGCGCTCATCTTGGGGCGTCCATTTTTAGCTACCGCTGGGTCAGTGATCGATTGCAAGACTGGAGATATGGATATTTTATTCGGGACCAGGAAAAGAAGGTTGAATATGTTTGGGAACCCGATATCATTACCTTCAGAGGAAAATCGCAAACCAGCAGACAGGAAAACACTAATGGAGCCAGGAATCAGAAGCAAAGAAAAGATATGGACACGTACAGGAGAGGGAGGAAAAGAGGAAATCTTAAAGGAAACTAAGGATCACCCGTTATCCGCCATCGCCAAGGAACAATTGCTGGAAATGATAGAGATAATGGAAGCAAGGCATCAGCAATATGAAAGAGAATCCAGAAAACGAGAGGCGAATGTTTTCGAGCTATTGAAATCTCAACAACAATGGATCAGCGGTGTGAGTGATCGGATGACCCAACTCACATCCCTTATGACAATGATGGCTAATAAGTTCATTCCAGAATACCAGCAAATGTCATCAAGAGGTCAAGAAGAAGAAGAAGGGTCAGCTTAGGAGCAGAACGTCTGGCTGAAGACGTTAAACTTAGTGCTTGTTGGGAGGCAACCCATCGTGTCATAGGTAGGTTTTATATTTCTTAGGATTAATTTAGAAAATACATCAATCTTTTGCAGGCATTAGTGGTCTGAAGCAAGTGTGGGGTCGTGTGAAAAGTTTTGAAATCTTCAAGACCGCGCCGCGGATTTTTGAATTGCGCGACGCGGGTTCGAAACTCAACCCGATGCGCAGGGGTTGATTTGGCGACACGCGCGTCGCGGAAACGGGAAATGCGCGCCGCGGGAAACGATCAGACGGTTTTTGCCTTTATACGGTGAGCCGCGGCTCACAACTCAAATCACACGACTCGGAGCTCTGGTGATCAAAAATTTCTTGCATTTTTTCTTGCTTATTGTGTTTCTACTACCAAGGTACGTTCTTTTAACTATCTATCAGCTGTTTAAACTAGTTATTAGGTAGTTAATTTTAGGGTTTTATTCCAAAAAGTTCAAAAACTTAGAATCACTAATGCTAGCCCATCGGGTGTTTGTTTTGCCAAATGGACACCCTAGATGAGCTAGTCGGCACTTAGGCTACCTTGTGGTATGATTAAAATGAGATGTAGCAGGTTAAAATGGGGATTTGATCCCGGGTTTTCAAAACAGTCGTACGCCGCGCCGCGCCCTTGCTCTTGGGCCGCGCCGCGGTGCGGTGGGGAAGAAAAGGGACTGATTTTGCAAAAAAATTTTTGTTTTGTGGCCATATTTTCTTTTGCAGATGATGTTCAGATTGGACCACCTCTTCCTTCAGTTTCCCGCAGGACTTGACAGTTCAGTGGAGTATAGTTCGCGGCGGGATGCAATGACCAGTCGCCGGGTTCTCGAGGCGACTGTTATAGACCGGGACATCCTGAGGGATGCAGGGCTTTGGGGCGCGATTGAGCCATTTCTGCACCGCACCTGGACCCACGAGGAGGCATCGTTCACCTGCCGTGGTTGGGACAGGATTATGGCCACGGACGAGGACGTGGTCTACACGGAGTTGCTACTGGAGTTCATCTCCACTATCCAGTTCGCACCGCGGGCGGGGGACCCACGCTCCAGGCTGGTGCGTTTTCGTTTGGGAGGTGTGCACAGGGAGTGCAACCTCCGGGAGTTCGGGAGGCGCGCAGGCATCTACACTCCAGCGGACCTCCAGCACCGTTACTTCACCCGATTCTTCGGGTCATGCATTCAGGGGGAGCCGGAGCGCCCTCCCAACATGGAGGTTTGGACACCGCTGTCCAATGTGATGTACGAGGCGGGGACTTCGAGGGAGAGCCACCTCCGCGACCCACTTCACCGCCTCATGCACCGGATCGTCTCCACCTCCATCATGCTTCGGGAGGGGGGCGAGAAGGTGTCGGGCGACGACATGACATATTTGTGGATCCTCCTCGACCCGTCCCGATTCCTCCATCTTCCCTACGCCCTTGCGATTGCTCTCTCCACCCACACGACTGGCGCCTCCTCCAGCAGCCCACTAGTCAGGGGTACTTTATTACCCGCCTGGCCCGCTCTTATGGCATTCTTACTGCCCCCGTGGCAGCCTCCTTGACCGCTCTGCCTCCATCACGCACTACAGCGCGCACTTTGGAGAGGATGCGGCTCATTGAGCTGCAGCGCCCGGTGCAGTACATCCGGGCACCGACCGAGCTTCCTCAGACACCCCAGCCTGCATACGCCCAGCCCGGCAGGAGACGCCGGAGACAGGAGCCACCAGCACCAGAGCCTGCACAGCCGCAGCCACAGCAGGATGACTCACCAGCCCTCAGCCGGCTGGAGGCCAGAGTCACGCGGATCGAGGACCAGCTCGAGTGGATCGGGGAGGTACTTATACAGCTTGCATCAGCACAGGGTAGATGCCCCCGACCATTCCCAGCCAGGTCCCATGATCACGAGGCTGGACCCTCCAGGCCACCGGGTAGTGATTGATGTATCTTTTTCTTTTTCTTTCTTTCTTTTTATTTTTTTTGGGATATATGTATAAACTTATGACACATCTATCTGTATATTATTTTTTCTGTCATGTGTGCTTTTAATTTATTTGTTAAGTGATGCATGATATACCAAATTGAGAAGGAGTTGTCTCAGACAAGTGTGGGGTCACCGTGCCCCCTCTACTTGTCTTGACCACCGGCGTGTCTTACTGTAGCACTACAACTCCAGCATATGAATCAGGGATCCGATTGTACGCATTATACCTGTGATATTGAGCACCAAGCAGTCTACCGTCCAAAAAGGGGTAAGTCTTTCTCCCTTGTTTTGAATTAATTTTTGTACAACGGGGACGTTGTACGGTTTTAAGTGTGGGGTGTGGACGGTCGAAAGAGATATTTTTGAAATTTTGAAATTTTTGCAGAAATGATCAATTTTTCAAATTTTAGCAATATTTTTTCAAAATTTTTAATGAATTGCAATTTTGAAATGAATGGTTTGTGATTGTGATAGCATTAGTATTTTTCAAGAAATACTGTTTAGTTGTGATCATGCTATTAGTTAGTCAAATAAGTTGAGTTTTACGAGTTTAGAAGATTGAGCCGTTTTAGGATTGGAATTTAGGAAGGAAAAGTCAATCTGTGGCCTTTGTTGTTCGAGCCGGTAGGTCTAAAATGGGTGGACCTTACGCACCTTACCACCTAAGATCGTCTGGTCTGGGATGGTATTTCTGAAAGCTCGCTACACGGACAACATCGAAAGTCATGGACAATTCCTTAATGGCCTTTAGAATCTGAACAAGTAAGTACACTTCATTGTGGACAGAAAGTTTGTGATCAAGGGTTCTCTAGAAAGCCATGAATTCCAAAGAACAACTCAATTATGTTTTCACGAACTATTCCATTCTAACTCGAAGAGCAATAAACTTTGAAACTAAACACAGTCAAAAATTGTTCGATTCTCTATTATAATTCGTTAAAAACTCTCTTGCTTGGGGACAAGCAAGGCACAAGTGTGGGGTGTTTGACAACGCCTAGTGATATCAAGTGTTTTAGGCGTTGTTGAGCCCTGTTCTTGGTAAAATTATATCAAATATGCATGGGTATTCTCACTTTTCGTGCCAGGACTTGTCTGGAGAAAAAGAGTAAAAAACAGGGACTAAAGGTGTAGAAAAGGAAAAAGTATGGAAAGAATGGAAAATCAAGAGAAGTCGTACGCGCGTCGCGGATTTCTCTTCTGCGCGACGCAGGCGTAAGGCGGTGGAACACATTTGAATGACGAAAAAACGGGGAACGGATAAGTACGCGCGCCGCGGATTTCACTTCTGCGCGGCGCGGTCACGAGAAATTTGCAACTATAAATAGAGGCATTTCCAGCCGAAAACCCTAGCAAAGACCAGGTGTAAACATCGACCTAGAAGCTCTTTGACTCGAGGATTCATTTCAGCAAGCTCATAATTGGTATTTCATGTTTTTGGATTTAATTTCCTTTTTAGTAGCAAGTAGTTTTGTAGTTAAAGTCTTTGGGAGTGACAACCACTGACTTTGAGCACTTAGGTTTCTGATTTTGAAACATTTTGGTTACTGATTTGATGTTTGGATATTGGTTTTGGTGAATGAAATCATTCGGTTACATTTAATATTGGTTTTTCGATATTTTGGATGCTTGTTTGTGTTTCGATTATTTGATTGTGTTTGGATTGTGTTTGTGACTCGGTTGGAACTGTTTTCCTTTGCTGAAAACAGTAGCTAACTTGGTTAGGTTTAGCATTAAATCTTAGCTAGTAATTGTTCAAGTAGAACTTTAGTTATTAGCTAGTTTATGCTATGCTTGGTTTTGCTAGTTTGGATGCCTTCAACTGCTTCTGATTCAGAGATGTACTTCTGAGTTCAGAAAGTAACTAGGTCATTTGGACATAGCTAAGCTTGGCTTGAGTGTTTGAATATTGTTTTGAGGTAGAAAAATAGAAATTAGTTCCTCCGACTATAGCTGTGACACTATTAGTTGGTAATCTCTCATCTAGTCTAACCACGTAGCTCCTGTGGATCGACCCTGACTCCACTATACTAGTGAATGTTAGGTTATCTCTTATTTTTGACCGCATGATGACCTCTGCGTGCACGTCAGTCCTTAATTAAGACAAAAATGGGCATGAAAACAACCTAAAGAGTGAATACCCTAGAACTTGCGGGAGGAGGAGCAGGGAAGCAGAGTGCCGAGATTTGGGGAGTTTGTTTTCAGCGATTGAACAACGCACCCAAGCCGGTCTTCACCTGCATAACGTCTCTGATCTCTAATTAGCAAGCCGGTCGACTTCACCATGTTTACTGCACAATCAAAAGTAATCAAAAGTAATTATTAATATGTAAACTTTATGTTTGGAACAGGTATGAAGAGAGTGTTAGGTATTATGGAGGCTAGGTGGAAAGTAAAAGCATGTCTAGTAGGGTTTCCTTTTGAACTGGAAAGTGAAGACTAGTGCTAAACATAAGGATTGCTAGTTGTGTTTTTTATATTGCTAGAAAATCAATATGTGATTTTCTTTTACTCCTTAACTAACACGAATACTCCCTATATATAGACATAGATTCATAGAATGAATATGCACCAAACATATGCATCAGTTGAGCCTCTTGTAATCTTCTGATAAATATAAAACCTAGTTGTAGCCCGTGGATGTAGGATTTACACCGAATCCGAACCATGTAAAATCCTTGTGTTCGTTATTGCTTTATTTTCTGCTTTCGAGTGCGAGAGTGATAGTGTTTCCGCTGCGTGTACCCTGTCCGATTCCTAACAAATGGTATCAGAGCTTCGGGTTTTGAAGGAGGTCTCGGTTTTAGAAATTAGAGTATGCTCTGTGGTTGCAGTTTTGTCTGATCTTCCACATCAGAAACTAATTTCTATTAATCATATTAAAGGTGTCTTGGTACTATGAAGGGTACTGTCTGTCACACACGAGTACACTGAACGAACCGGTCAGGTCCGTGCCATTGTTGTGTCTATTTCGTTGCCTCAATTTGTTTCCTGTTTGTCGTAATGGCTGAAGACAAGGTTGTAATCGAGAAGTTCAACGGTTCTGACTTTAGCTGGTGGAAAATGCAATTAAAAGCATTGTTATGTCAGAAAGATTTAGAGATGGTACTTTGAGACAAACCGCAGAAAATGGAAAAAGTTGCTGAAGATGCATGGAACTCAAAGGACAAGAAAGCTAAGGCGGTTATTACGTTGTCGTTGGAAAGGAGCATTGCTTTCAACATCATGAAGGAAACCACGGCGCGTGGTATGATGGATGCTCTGACGAACATGTATGAGAAACCGTCGGCGGCTAACAAGGTGTTCTTGATGAGGGAGTTGTTCACGACAAGGATGAATGAAGACAGCTCAATTACGGTTCACATTAACAATCTAAAATCAATTCTGTCCAGATTATCATCTGTGGGAATTAAATTTGATAATGAGACTCAAGCTTCACTACCTGATAGCTGGTCAGAACAGTTACTGCTGTTACGAGTTCCATGGGGACCAGTGGTATGACGTTTGAAGGGGTTCGAGATTTGGTTCTAGGTGAGGATACCAGACGTAAGAATCAAGGTGGCTCGTCTTCTTCTGAGTTATTAAATATCGGAAGAGGTAGAGGGAATAGCAGAAAAAATGGGAGCAGTGGGAGTCGGGAAAGAAGTTCGTCTAGAACTTGGAAGAATGTGAAGTGCTGGAACTGCTAAGAGGTGGGACATGTTAAGAGTCAATGTCCAAAGAAAGAATTAAACAATGTTGGTGCTGAGAATGTTTATCAGGAAGATGCTTTGATACTCAATATGGAAAACTGTGTAGACTCTTGGGTCATGGATTCAGGGGCTTCATTTCACGCCACGGACAACGGAGAAACGATGGTGAATCTAAAAGAAGGAGATTTTGGGAAGGTACGGTTAGCAAATGACAAGATGCTTCAAGTAACGGGCATATGAGATATTAATCTAGTTACTTCATTGGGAACTACATGGAACCTGAAGAATATCAGGGTGATTCCGGAGCTGAAGAAGAAATTGATTTCTGTTGGTCAGTTGGATAAACAAGGACTGGAAGTAAGGTTTGGCGGTGGTCAATGGAGGGTGGTCAATGGTAATTCGGTGATTGCTCAAGGTATGAAGCGTGGGTCATTGTATATGGTTGAGGTACCTGCTGAGGGAAGTATGACTGTCCCCGTTAAGCATGTCAAAATCCGGTTCGCTAAATCTAGTGCTAAGAGAGTTCATTTTGCAAACATGAATTCTGGAGCCAAGGGGATGTTAGCTGAACGAGTCGGAAAGTCTAAACCATTCAGGGGATTTTGTGACAGTGGGAGCACGGGGTGTGTTCCTGGTACAGTTACAAAGAGCCGTTGGGTTTTAAAGACTAAGACTGGAAAATTCTCTCCTGTTGGAAGTTTGCAAAGTTTGGAGAGTGTTAGTGGTCCTCGGTGTATCTCTGGAGCTGGTGGAGTGTCCAAACCGGTTGAGACAGAGGATGAGTCGGTGGTGGGATTAGCCACGGCTGAGTTAGAGCTAGTGGGAGCCTCAACTGGCCCTTCTAGTACTTGAAGATGAGGGGCGACTGCAACTAGGGAATTTGACTGGGTTTTAGCTTGTTCTTGGGAACTGGATGCTTGGAAGACTTGTCTTGTTTGAAGATTGGAAAAATCATTGAATGCGTTGGATGGCAGAATGGTTTAAGCCTCTAAGTGGGAGATTGTTAGGTATTATGGAGGCTAGGTGGAAAGTAAAAGCATGTCTAGTAGTGTTTCCTTTTGAGCTGGAAAGTGAATACTAGTGCTAAACATAAGGATTGCTAGTTGTGTTTTTTATATTGCTAGAAAATCAATATGTGATTTTCTTTTACTCCTTAACTAACAGGAATACTCCTTATATATAGACATAGATTCATAGAATGAATATGCACCAAACATATGCATCAGTCGAGCCTCTTGTAATCTTCTGATAAATATAAAACCTAGTTGTAGCCCGTGGATGTAGGATTTACACCGAATCCGAACCACGTAAAATCCTTGTGTTCGTTATTGCTTTATTTTCTGCTTTCGAGTGTGAGTGTGATAGTGTTTCCGCTGCGTGTACCCTGTCCGATTCCTAACAGAGAGAATTAAAGAAGAAGACAAATGATATAATCGACATATCTGGAGGGAGAATTGTGTGAAGCCGATGTGAAGAACAGTCTGGAGGAGCCGATGTGAAGAAGAGTTCGTGATATTTAAGGATAGGTAGAAGACTGAATTCTAGGTTTTTTCAAAGATAGAATCCGATATATATGAGATTTCAGTTTAGACGTGTAGATAAAATAATAGCATTAAAAGTTGTATTTTATGCATGTGATTTGGTACCTCTTAAAAATTAAGAACATAGGTAGCGTAAAAAGTTTGTACGCTGTTCTGGAAAAATTGTAAATACGTGCTTTATATATGTATTCTGGGCAAAAAATGTTGTATCTCTTAAAAATTCAACAGATTTGCTTTATAAGTAGTAATAGATATATATATATATATATATATATATATATATATATATATATATATATATATATATATATATATATATTAAATTGGCGAAATAAGATATATGTTACGTGTTGACTCCTCTAAGTCCTTAACCTTTCATAGGAGATAATGTGACCCACTAAAATCTATGAATCACATTGTGTGTTAGACCTACCATTGTAATTATCCCTTAAACATTGTTGTATGTATATATATTTACTTCCTACAAATTATAGTTTATAGAAATAGATGTTGAACATGTCAATTGTGTCCACAAATATCATCAAGCCCTCTTCTCCAATGCTATGCATTCACTCACGTACAACTCTATAAAAAGGGGTAAGATGGGAAATCAACATAATAAGGGAATCTCTTGTGGTGGAAAGACATTGGGCACACAAGAGCAAGGGCAAAAATGGAAACTCTGCCTAACTAATTTTACCTGCATGGTCTGAGGGCATTTCAGTCATTTAATTATTTTGGGTTTGTTATTTATTGCCTGAGTAGTGTTGAGGAGAGGTATCGAATTTGTTAGAGGATATTTTTCCTTTGGGAGAGTGGCTTCTCGAACACGCCAAAACTATCCTTTGTTCTTAATCATTTGAATGATATTGAGTGAAATTTCAATCTGTTTTTCTATTCTGTATTACTTAAGTGTGTTTATCTGTTAAGTGTTGAGAGAGATCTTAGCAATTGGTATCAGAGCAATGGCCCTGGGAACCCTTGATCAAAGGTTGGATGTGGTAGAAGAAGGGTTGAAGGAAATACATTCTTCAATGACTGAACTGCAACGGAAAATCAACACTCAGTTGTTTTCGTTAATTGAGAAAATGACAGAGATGGCTACAGATCGAAAGAAGTTGCACTCTACCTTGAAAGAGACGATTTGTTCAACTATCTCAGAGGAAACCAGCCAAGGTAGCGGTGTCAAACCACCACCATCACCGCCACCAGAATTTGAAGTTCAGAAGAAGGGAAAACATGGAGGTCTAATAGGTGATACTGGGAAATTTAGAACACTGGAGATGCCTCTTTTTGATGGAAGCCAACCAAAGGAGTGGATTCCAAGAATTGAGAGATATTTCACGTCTTTACAATTTCAGAAAGAGGAGAAGCTTGAAGCAGCAGTTGTGGCTCTTGAAGGAGATGCTCTTTTGTTTTTTGAATGGGAGCATCGAAAGAGGCCAATACGTGACTGGCAGGAACTGAAGGGGTTGATTCGTCGTCGATATGGATCTGTAGAGGTCGAAACGGAATCGAGAGAGAGGTGTAGTTTCACTTTTGCGGAGGAAGTCGGCCAAAAGAGCAGCGGCAAACCACCACCACCAATGTCGGGATATCAATCAAAGGGAGCTCTGGAAACACACGAGTTTAGTGCTCCTCTGCTACTCCCTAATTTCTCTCAAAGCGTGTTCGAGCCTAAATCTGTGAGGCTGCTTCACTCCTCCACTTGTCGGAGCGGATTAACGGGAAAATCTTCAGAAGTCGGTGCAAAGTCAGGTGGTGCATCCTTCCAAATCGGAACGGTTACCAAGGACAAACAAAGTTTTGTTGAGATGACGCCACCGTTAAAAGAAGTGACGGAAGAAGGAATTTTAGGTCATCGTAAAAATGGGCTCAAAAATTATATGTGGACTGAAAATAGCGCATTAGGGCCACAAAAATTATATCAGACATTGGATTTAAACAAAGGTAACAATCCAAACTCAAGCCCACGTACTATTAAATCAGCTATGCCTATAAATGCAAAGGGTTTTTGCAGGGCCCCTATGACCAGAAAGAAATTAAGCCCACGTTCCCTAAAATCAAACGTAACTAAATTAACCCAACAATCGTCAACGATTTCTACAACTCACACATCCGCTACATCCTCACCCCTGTCGATATTCGATTCCACACTTTCTTCATCTGAACCAACCCACCAAAGCCTTCAAGATTTAGAAGGTTACAATTGGAGTCCAGAACATATTCGATTCACAGTTGGAGGTTCAACTAGCATTTTACACACCGAGAATGAGATCAATTTCAAACCTAACCTTCTGGAAGATAATTTTTTTTTTTCAAATACAAATTCAACTGTGAAGCAAAAGGAACTCGAACTTCCGTTCACTCGACAACAAATGGGCAATCGTTGTACACCGAGCAATGTGCACAACAACATACAACGAAGGTATGGAATAGCAATTTAATCAATGTTACAAATATGTTAATTAAAGGGAAACAATCTGGATGTACCACGGATATGGCACAAGAAGCAAGGATACTTCAACATCAACCACCTGAAGAACTGGTTCTTTTTTACAAAGGTCCTCAAAGGTCAATTCAAGATCCTTTTACTGGTATTGAAATAATTGGATTGTTTGAAGCTGGATATTTTGGGATTGATTTACAAGTACGTCTTGCAAATGCACCAAATGACTCGCCTTTTTCTTTACGTTGCGATGTCATGCCTCATTTGTGTGCACAGGCCAGACTGCCACTTGGATTTACTGCTGCAAAAGTAACTCAAATCAATGATGAAACCAGTGTTATAATACCTAATACTATGATGAAAAACGATCCAAGGTTTCAACACGGGTCAACCACAGAAGCTGAGAATACATTCATTGAGACCTTAATGTCTAGTAACATGAGTGGTGAAGGTATACAAGGGTATCCCAGCTCCATTCGAGTTAAGGAATTTGCTAAGCTGTTGCAGCTTGAAAGACAAAAATATATGTCTAGTTGTTGTTCTAGTTGGTTCGGACGTGATGCAACTGTTATCCCTAAACCTGACATTCTTCAAGATTCTATAATTCTAGTTCAGAATGCTCCAAATCAGGAATGCATGTCCGTTCTTCAAGGTTTAAACTATATTGAGCCTGCTTATCATTATGGTTTAAACTGCTATCATTATGAAAACCTTTTTGATCATTCGATGGGAAGAGTTTCAGATGTTCCACTTTTATCGTCAGTTGTTTTTGGTTTACCATACCCTTTTGCCACTATACTTGAACATGACGTCAAGTGCGATCCAATAGGGAAGGGGATCCTTGGGTATAAGTCGAAGAAGTGTCCTGATCATATTAACTTGAATGGTGATATTGTTAAACAAGATGGGGATGCGAAAAATGGAGTTGAGCAAATAGATGTAGTGACTGCATATCAGGGTAAGGTCAAGGATACGGGAGTTCTTTCAGGGTGGGATATTACTATGTTATACACACTTTCTATCCACCTTGAGGACAAGGTGGTTCTTTCAGGGTGGGATATTGCTATGCATTCACTCACGTACAACTCTATAAAAAGGGGTAAGATGGGAAATCAACATAATAAGGGAATCTCTTGTGGTGGAAAGACATTGGGCACACAAGAGCAAGGGCAAAAATGGAAACTCTGCCTAACTAATTTTACCTGCATGGTCTGAGGGCATTTCAGTCATTTAATTATTTTGGGTTTGTTATTTATTGCCTGAGTAGTGTTGAGGAGAGGTATCGAATTTGTTAGAGGATATTTTTCCTTTGGGAGAGTGGCTTCTCGAACACGCCAAAACTATCCTTTGTTCTTAATCATTTGAATGATATTGAGTGAAATTTCAATCTATTCTGTATTACTTAAGTGTGTTTATCTGTTAAGTGTTGAGAGAGATCTTAGCATCCAACCCCTCCTCACCTCAAAACATACAATCTTTCGTTGTTAGATCAAGTTGCTGTGAATGGATACATGCCGGTTGTAGCGTTCTACCCATGCTCCGGCATTTATCAAAGTGCCAATGATAAAACGTTGGAGCTGAAGAAGTCCTTATCGCATACCTTAAGTCAGTACTACCCGTATGCTGGCAGGCTGGCCAGAGCTTTTCCAACCCACGTTGAGTGCAATGATGAGGGAGTTGAGTTCACCGAAGCAAGCAACGACAGTCCACTCACAGACTTCCTCCAACATTCAAAACATGAAGATCTAGATCAACTCTTTCCAGATGATCTGATATGGTTCAACCCAAACCGCAAAGGTCATAATAACGAAAACAAATTCAATAAACCCTTGTCCATTCAAGTCAACCATTTTTCATGCGGAGGAGTAGCGGTAGCAGCATCTTTGTCCCACAAGATTGCAGACGGAAGCAGTTTGTTGAATTTCATGAATCATTGGGCAACAGTGACACGATCTCTCTCAGGGGAGCCTCGTGATCTATCGCACATCAATCCGCATTTTATTCCTTACCAAATTAGAAATGTTAGTTTGCCTAGAAATTTGCCCGATAAACCACAAGGTGAGTATATCGCACGGAGTTTCATGTTTCCTAACTCAAAGATAAACGACCTCAAAGCCAAGATCACAAGCCTGACCAAGGAATCTGGTGAACCGATCATGAATCCTACCCGAGTTGAAGCTTTAACATGGCTACTGCATAAGTGCGCAGTGGCAGCAGCTTCCAAAACGAACTCAGGCATTTTTAAGCCAACAGGCGTGGGCCAAATAATGAACTTGAGAGATAAGTTGGTTGAGCCATTGCCGGAAACAAGCTTAGGAAATCTTTGTCTGATGATGGAAGTACCAACAAGGAATGAAAGTGATCTAACGCCAAATAATATCATTGGTGAACTCAGGAAAAAAAAGAATGAATTTCGACGTATAAGAAATACGGAAACTGCATTGGGAATGGTTGCGGAGATGTGTTCTGATCATACCGCTATGTTTGAGACGACAAGAAGACTTTCTGAAGACTATTACGTCTATTCTGCCATGAACAGGTTTCCTACATATGGGATTGATTTCGGGTGGGGCAAGCCCATAAAAGTAACTATTGCTTGGGCTTTGAAGAATGTAATTTTTATGATGGATGCTCCGAATGGGGATGGCATTGATGCAATCGTGTCTCTGGAAAAACAAGACATGAAGATAATTCAAAACGACCCTGAACTGCTGGCCTTTTGCTAATTCAAAAAACGCAAAGCTGGAATAAATATCGTTAATAAAAATATGATTTGGTGTTTGTTAGCTTTTCTTTTAGAACGCGGTGTTTGTTAGTGTACAAATCTATAAGTTCAAAATATGAATCAAAAGTGAAACAAAAAACTGAAAGCCTTTTACAAATTTACAAAACCAGAAGACCTTTTGGAAAATGATTAAGACACACATTTAGAACAAGTACAGAAAATGTTAAAATATTAAACTAGACTTAATATTAGTATTTATTAGGTTTAAATGTTAGTAAATAATTTTTGAATAGTGGGCTGTCAATAGGTGCAACGATTACAACCATATTGCTGAATATTGCTGAATCGGTGTCTTCCAAAGGGTTGTATTTAATGGAAGTTAATGGCTGTTAATATACCCCTTCCCAATAGTCACGATGGTTCATGTATTCTCTCTCTATATATACGTCTATGTGTTGCTGATTAATAGAAATAGTAAAAACGTATTTATTGTTTCTACATAGGTTTTCTTATTCTTCCTGTAATCCTTTCTTCTGCAATGATTTCTCCAACAGAGAAGACTAATCTCACGAAGTAGAACAGAATTATCAGATTTATAGCTTCATATCAAAAACCTTATCAGAAACCCTAGCACGTGACTCTCTCTAATATGAACGAAGATATCTAATAATACGAATTATGAATGTTTTTAGCTTCGGACTCCATATATACTCCAAGTAATTACAGTTTATATAGTCCTTCAGCTTCATCACTGCTACTCTCTAGTCCTGGTAAGCTGCAACCTTTTAACAATATGCCTAAAATGGGGGACTGAATCTAGTTGCTTATTGTGATGCAGACTAGGTGGAATACGTTGACACGAGAAGATCTTGAACCGGGTGCCCACTTCTATTCAGAGCAGCACCAATTTCTTGGAAGACAAAGAAACCAAATGTTGTATCACTTTCGTGCACTGAAGCAGAATATCAAGCAATGGCCACAACTGTTAGCAAAATATGTGGGTGCGTTGTTACTAAAGACTTTGCAATTAACTCAAATGGAACCACACCCCTTTTTTCACAATCGGACAGCAAGACATATTGCTAACAATCTCATCATCCATGAATGAACGAAACATGTTGAAAAGGAATGATGTTGTGTTCCTGAAGAAGTTGAGTCTAAGGAAATACAACCTTTATGCAATCACACAAAGTACAAATAGTCGATATCTTCACCAAAGCCTTGGGAATGGAACGACTAACAGAATTTGGTCGACAAGTTGGGCATTGGAAACTTACATACTCCTTCTTGAGAGGGAGTAACGAAAAAGATAGACTTGGTAAACTTCGTAATGGAAAAGATAAACTTGGTAACAATATCATATTGTATTATTTGTTATGTCATACGTACGGATACAAGTTATGTACATATATATATATATATATATATATATATATATATATATACTAGCTGCGTACCCGCGCAATGCGGCGGACGGCGAGTAGTTTCCTTTCGGCTATTTGTTTTCGAAAGATTTTGGTATCATTTTACGGGAATTCCATATGTTTGTTATAGAGATTTTTATCGAACACTTCAAAATAATAATGACCATGTGTCCTAATCTTAGTGGAGTACCCGCGCTATGCAACGGTCGGTGAAGGGGGCGGGGGGAGGCAATGAATAGGTTTCTTTCAATGATTAATTAGTTTTGACAAACGTTCATAATTTCTTTTTAGAAATATGTCATATTCTAAATAATATACAATGAATCAGAAAATAGCATTTAAATAAAAAATAACCGGTCAACCTAAAAAGGTCTGAAAAGCATGGACTTGCTTACATTACAGCAAGAATACAAAAAGGCGAAATAACAACGTACTTTGCCCCCAAAATTTAGAACAATAAAAGGTCATCTAGTAGCATCACAGATGAACTGCAGACCGTACTTTTATCACCTGCGCCTCAAAACCACGTCTGAATGTCGCACAAGGTGTACTTTCAACCATCATCCCAAAACTAAGGTAGCAGCAACCCAAATATTTAACCTCAGTTACCTTTCAGACTTCAACCCCAGCCTCCATGATTTGCTTAACTGTAGCAGCACTGAAGTTGGGCAAAGAAACCAGCAAATCGTGACAGCTCCACTAAATATGCAGCTTTATTCTTTTAAATATGCAGCATTTTATCTAAAAATATTATGCCACCAAAGTTGGGTTAATGCACGGCTAAATATTATATTTTTAGTGGAAAGTATAGATACATAATCGGATATTTTATTTAAAAGTGATCTCAAAAATACAAAATCAAAGTATAGATACAAATTCAGTAAAATGTTGTAAAAGAAAGAAATCAAAGTATGATGGTATAATTAAAGAATAAATGAAAGTTAGTTGACATTTCTTGCGTTTAATCCACACAAAACATATAAAGTACAAAGTTCACATTTTTTTAACGGCAAAGCAAGATAAATAACATTAAAACCAGTTCCAGTGGGAAGCTGGAACAAACAGAGTACACCTTAAACAAAGTCAAACAAACCAAAATAGCAACGAACTTTGCTGGCTAAGAAATAACAACATATACTTTAACTACAGCAGCACCAAAATAGGAGCAATGAGATCAGGAAACTCCATACTGAGTGAGGGGTAGTTTCGTCAAAAAAGCATCAAGAAAGCATCAGGTTTGCAAAAGCTTCAATACTTTTGTGCAGCAAGGGTATTTTCTTCCAGACAGCACCAACTTTCAGCAGCCTACCATTCACAAACCTTTGAATAAAATTACAGTTTCTTTGTTGACCAAGTACCACAAGAGTTGTCGTCATCAAGTTTGACCAACATTAACTTTCAGGATCAGAAGTAGGAGGGCAGATCACATTTTTGACAACCGTAAAGTACAAGTTGAAATCAACATTTAATTTAGAGCATGATGCCTCTATCTACTTTTCAGCTACATTTGTAGGCAGACTACCCAGGTTGTCCCTTTCCCTTTCTTCAATTGCAGGCCTTATTTCAACGTACACAAAATCAAGCATCATGTACTTGCTTCACTTCTTACCTCCTGCAACTCAAAAAAAGAAGAAGATCAGGTCTTTTTTGTTTCACCCGTTATAACCCATCTTCACATTTCATACCTCGTATTTTATGAGTTGCTCTTGTACTTTCTTTGAAGCAAAGAGTTGGGCAACACGTTTTCCATTGACCGGTTTCTTAACAGGAGCATAATAATGTCTTGGAAGATTGTGATGACACCAAGAAAAATAGAACAGTTAGGGGCCCCACATAGATAACGGACATTAACACCACCATTAACATTCAAAATTATAGTCATATGCGAGTTCAGTTCCAGCAGAAATGTCTTTGGTTGCAAAAATCCCAACCCTAGTTTCCCGTGACACTTGCTGGTCTCACAATTTGGTTGGCTGCAAAAAAACAGAAAGATGATTAACCAACATGTGGGGCCCTATTAATAACCTTTTGTTTTAAAGTAACTTACCAGGAATGATTTGTAAATCTGCCAAGGCTTCTATTTTTGGTCCAAATAATAGTCATTTTAAATGAACAAGGATCAAGAACGTTACAAAAACCTCAAATAATGACCACAATTGCAAAACAAAACTTTTTGAGACCAAAACTGATACAATCAACTACACTCATGGACCAAAAATGTAATTTACTCTTACCATTATTGACATTGCTAAAACCGGAGTAAATTCTTATATGAAAAATATAAAAAATAATCCAAAAATGATAAAAACAATCTCTTTTATTTATATACCGATTCTCTATTTCCTGTAATTTTCATTTTTTACCAAATTGGTCATTTCACTCAAATTGTTCCAGAAACACATCAAGCTTAATCAATTATTTATAGATCAGTTACTACTCCCATTTTCCATTAAAATTTAAAATTTCTATTTCTAACAAGCTAAATAGCAAAGAGAAGATATATGTGTTGGATTTGTTTATTAGTCTAGCATATTTAATAAAGGAGCCTGCATATATTTTAATGAAAACAATATCTGATGAAGTAAAGATGAACATACAGAAGTCTACAAACACCTTTTTAATAGATGCGGGTTTGATGAACTTAATGCCAATTTGTTTACTTATGCCCATGATATTCGAATTGGAACTTGAATCTTATTTTACCCTTTACCGAAATAGGAAGTCGCGGGCTATTGGTACACCTGAAGAACAAGTGGTCCCTGAGAATATAACAAAATACATGAGATGAGTATGAGAACTTTCAAGTCAAGTTACAAAGTAAAATTATAATGATTAGAATATACAATGGATTATTGAAACTTTTCAAAAAAAATTCAAAATATTCAAAGTTTTCAAAATTTGAAAATTTGAAAGTTTTCAAAATTTGAAAATTTGAAAGTTTTCAAATTTTGAAAATTTGAAAGTTTTCAAATTTTGAAAATTTGAAAGTTTTCAAAATATTCAAAGTTTTCAAAATTTGAAAATTTCAAAAATTTTAAAGTTTTCAAAAATTTGAAAATCCGGAAATTGAGGTTTGAAAATCCGGAAATTTGAAAATACGGAAATTTGAAAGTTTCAAAAATTGTAAAGGTTTCAAAATTTGAAAAATTAGTTTCCTTTCGTTTTTTAAAATTTCAAATTTTCAAAATTTGAAAATTTGAAAGTTTTCAAATTTTGAAAATTTGAAAATTTGAAAGTTTTCAAAAGTTGAAAGTTTTTAAAATTTCAAATTTTCAAAAATTTTAAAGTTTTCAAAATTTGAAAATCCGGAAAATCCGGAAATTGAGGTTTGAAAATACGGAAATTTTAAAGTTTCAAAAATTTTAAAGGTTTCAAAATTTGAAAAATTAGTTTCCTTTCGTTTTTTTCATGTCAATTAAGGTTAGTAACATAAGGTAATGTAATAAGCCGCCTCAACTCGGTCATTTATACATATGGGTATTATACCTCGGATGCTGTGGTAGCCAAAGCAAAAGCCGCCTCAATTCGGACTCGCCAAAAAGCCTTAACAATGTAAATAAGGACATATCAAAAGTAAAATGCTATAATCTACAAATCAACGAAAGTAAGTTGCTATTTCTTATATAAATAAGGTCCACCTATACCTTCTGCAACTTTTTTATAAATATCTTCTAATGAGATGCATTTATCCTCATCATCTAACAGATGCAATGACCCTATCTCTGCCAAAAACCTACACATTATCAAACATTTTATAACACATAACATTATAGTGAGCATAGTTTGTTTTTTGGCTGTTTTGACTCACAATGCATATTCAAGAAAACCATATAACTTTCCAGCACGCACTATTCCCGTTGTTGTCCACATTCGGCCTTTGTTGCTAATAATCATGCATATATTGGTAACGAAAAGCAAGCAGGATGCACAAATTGGGTATAAATCCATTTTATTGTATGAATTGATAGCATAATTGGGAAAACTTTAGGAAAAAAACTTGTGCACAATTTGTAAAAAGTTAGGGCTTAATAGGTTAAAGAGTAATGAACTATTCTCCAAAAACCCAATAAAACAAAAAAGAAATTGCAAATTTGTAGAATAGCAATGTACTCGAGGTGATCTCCCAAAATGAAATTCTCACAAGTACAAACCATTGAAGATGGTCTTGGTTGATGCCTTGATGAAACGTAGGTCTGCGTGCTTCAGTCTAAACACAACTGTAGATGCATCCACCTATACATATAAAACATGTCATTATACAATGAGTGAATTTAGTTAATAAAAAAGCTAGTGATCAGTGCTAAGAACTTATAAGAAGGATGCGTAATGATTATTTACTCCATATAAAACTCCATATGTAATAATAAATAAAAGGGGAATTAACCGACAATAGCCACTTTATGAATTTCCCATAAACAACTTACACCATATATAAAATAGTTGTACCTCGTGAAAAGATCAAGTATTGATTGGATGACTTTAATTTAATAAAAGTTGAATTCATGGTGTATGATCAATTACCAAATATCAAGTTTTTGACCTAGTGCGATTAAAGACTTTCTAACCCTTTGAGAAAATCACCTACAGGTTCTTGGGTCAATATTAACAGCAAGATTTCGCAAAGTGCACTTTAATACGTAATATGTGGCTGTGAAATCAAAATCCTGCTATTAAACACTTTCTCGGAAGAAAAATAACAATAAAGCCCTGTATAAATTACAATAATCTCGGCCATTCCCAGCCCTTGTTTCCAGAGAGCCTTTGAAATATCTTTCCTAAATAAAAAAAACATTTAAACTCCATGTTGTAAACAAAAATTAATATGATAAAAGAAGAAGAAACACAAGAGTACCTAAACTGTAATTTGGGTAAATCATTGTATGCATAGCAATGCTCTTCGTTGTCACTATTAGGTGCAGTTAAGTCTGAATCGCTTGATCCACCTGATGAAGCATCAGCCCAATCTTCGAGTTCAGGTTAACATCACATTTCAGCAGAACCAAAAAAAAAAAGAACAACAGCAACAAAGAACATCAGATTCTGATTTCCTAATAGGCCAATAAAAAATTTTCACCAAACAACATTAGATCACAGATTCTTTAGGGCAAAAAAATTTCACCAAACAACATTAGATCAGCATTTGAACATCAGCAACAATTAAACAAGTAGATGCTGTTTTAACAAAAAAAACGATTATTTAGGCAAAAATCATACCAAATATACAACAGCAGCAACACCGAATCGTAAGGGAAGCAGAGAGATTAGGCCAGAGAAGTCGCCTGATGGCGAGAGCAGCTGCGTCGCCGGCGAAAGAGGAAGCCTAACGACCGGATGACGATGGCGATGCTTAGCCCAGACCGGAATCCTCGTTTCCATAGACGGCCAACTCACCGGCATTCTCGCCATTTCAGATCCGTTAAAACCCAGTGCACGAAAAGTCATTTCGACTATCAAATCCATGAAAATGAAAAGCTTAGTGGTCACCGGAGACAACACAACTGGGGAACCGCCAATTCCATCGCGACTGAAGTCGGAATCGACGACGTTATTGCCGAAGCCAAACCGGAGGAGAAAGTGAAAGAGCTACAGAGTTCGGGACTTGTGGTGGCGATAGTGAGAGACGGAATCAACGATTCCCCCGCGTGGTGGTGCTGGATCGAAACATATGGTGGCTGCCGGAACATTTGGTGGCTTAGAGGATACCGGCATAGAGCAAGAGAGAGTTAAAATCGGCGATGGGGAGGAGCTAGAGGCGACCGAGAGACTTTATTCTCGATGCGGATGCCGGAAGAGATGGCGAGTGGTGGTAATGGATCGAGACCGGAAGAGATGGCGAGTGGTGGTGCTGGATCGAAACCGATGGTGGCTGCCGGAACATTTCGTGCCTTAGAGGATACCGGCATATAGTTTTGGGAGCTTAGGGTTTCACGAAGAAAACCCTGTGAAAGAAAATGAGGCTTAATTTTTTTTGTTTTGGGCAAGCGCTACACTGGTCATTTGGTTTTGGGCAAGGTATAGACACGCGCATGTCCGGTTTATTCTTTTCCTATTCCAGTAGTGCATAATAACATTGTAACCTATGTATCATAATTTGTGGGTTATGTATTAAAATTTGTACAGTCTTAAAAATTAAGACTAACATGCATTAGGGGGTTGTAATTTATATATGGTTTATAGTATAGTATAGTATATATATATATATATATATATATATATATATATATATATATATATATATATATATATATATATATATATATAAAAGATGGGTTCAATGCAGAACCAAAATTAAATTACCTAACTACAGAACCATCATTAAAACCCTTGGATCATTATATCAACGTCTTAGATTAAAATAGATGCACCCTAAACTAATACACCTTGTGTAGGGGGTTATTGCTAGGTAAGGTAATATTGGGTTTTTATCCCAATCGATCACCATCTTCACCCATGTTCTCTCTCCTCTATGATTTCAGGAACCCACAAACCCATATACACACAAAATGAGATATCAATTATACACACACAAAATCAGAAATCGAATTGGTTCCACTCCTTACGATCCATCCCCCTCGATTATTGGAAGGGCGAGAAGAGAGAAGACGATGTCTGCGTCTGCGGTTAAACTCAACCCACGAACTCATGCGGTGAAGAAGTCGATTAGCACAGTGACCGTAAAATTGGAACCGAGAAATCGTCTAATAAAAGAATTGACGAGATTATGAGTGAAGTCACTGAGTCCGATGAGGACACTCAATCCTTCGATGGCGATTTTAGTCTATTGAGTTCGTCAAATCCACGAACTCTTCTGGTAGGTTTTCTCGACCTAATTTAATCGGTATCAGTGTTTTTGTTAGTTTCTACTGTTGATCTGATTCATGATAGCAAAGTCTAGTAATTCTTACTAGACTTTGAAGCCTCTTGTTGTAGCGATTTTTTCTGATTTTGTTCTTCTTGTCTATTTAAAATCCGAAAATAACACAATTTCTGTGATGTTATCTGATTCTATTGTTAATGCTAGCTAAAGGGGAGGATGTGCAAGTGCATATGGATGTAGAACATCATATGGGGGCTGATATAGTCCCCAACATGACAAGGTCACCGTGTGTTAAGTACATTACCTATTATGAAGATTCTAAAATCCTTCCGGGACAAAGGACATCTGTTTGGGAGATTGACAAAGGTATCCATGAATATCATTGATTCTTTGTTTCTTTTATAGGGATGTGAATTTGGTTGTTTATTTTTATTGCAGCGAATCATAGAAACATTGTGAGATCACCAATTCTAAATGGTGCTGAACATGAAGAATTCGTAGTTCTGGATAAGATGGAAGAAGGTAAGAAGAATCCATCAGACATCACCTCAGTTTTTTACTAAGTGTTCTACACTTTAAGTAAGTCAAACATTTATTATTAATGGCTTGAAAATGAAATATATGTAAGTAAAACATATTTGAAAATTTTCAAATCCGTGAGTAAAAGATCTCTAGTAAATTTTAGACTTTACATATGTGATTTAACTTCTTTGGCATGAAAATTGAGTTTTGGTTATTAGTATCTATCATAAAACCGATGAAAATTGGGTTTTTATGAGTAAAATTAGTTGGTGATTTAAAAAATATTATTTTAATGGTGTGAGAATTTGTATGGTTAAAATCGAGTCTAAATATTTAATATTTATGTACTTTGCTCGAATGGGGTTTAGATTTGGAATTTATGTTTTTAACTGGGTTGAAGCTAAATGTCTGTGCTCGAAAATTTGAATTTTTATGAATAATAAGTGGTTATTGGCTCAAGGACATCTTAAAATGTTTTTAGTAAATTGCTTTGTTTTGATCTTTGTGTTGATGACTTGAGTCTAGGTTTCCGGAACAAGGAAAAATGGGCTATAACTAAGACTCATAGGTTCTAAACAGTTGTAAATGCTCATGCCAAACACTGTAATGATCTTATGTTTAACTGAACCATTTACCTTTGTTCTAAGTACTACAAAAGTTTTTTTTATACCAGTCATATTTATACACACCAAGCGAACCACTTTTACAATAAGATAATTGGCATTCGGCAGTGATTCCATCGCCGACCATTGCGACAATGCTATCGTGTTTTTGAAATGAATGGGAAAAAGTTACTTTGAGTTTGTAAATATTGTACTTTCATATCTTTCTATTGCAGCATTGTACTTCCAATTTTCTGTTTTTAAGGCATTTTAGTCCAATTTTTTGTTGTGAAAAATCTAAAAGGATACCTGTGTGCAAGAATGACCAATTTGGAGGACTTATTGAAACCTAACAAATACCACTATACTTGCCACTTTTGTCCACAATCGTTTGTTTTACAATATATGGTATAACTAATTTACATTTATTTCCACCAAAATAGTTTCTTCTCTCTTTAACAAATCAACAACTCTCACAACATCGATATGTTAGAACATGTGAAAAAGAAATATAAGCATGATCGTATTAGGTTGGTATACGAAAATCCATAATGGTATTAGATTCTCTGTTAAATTTTGCAATAAAGTTTATCTTCTTCTTCTTGATGTGATCGAGGGTATACACAGTGGTTAGCTATCTCATTTTTGGTATGTTCATCAATGAACATATGTTCATCAATGAACATATGTTCATCAATGAACATATGTTCATCAATGAACTATGAACATCAATCAGCAGATTACGACGCAGTGGTTAGCTATCTCATTTTCATTAGTTAATTTGCAGGTTGTAGAAGATGCAAATGCTTTATCAGAGGAATCAATACAAACTAGAAACACTGGTTGCAGGGCGATATTTATGTTCATCAATGAACATATTTTGATTTGATACGTTGATACTGAATCCTGATTCTTTTAACTTTGCTCATGTATTTGTTTAAGACTTTGATCAATGTAATGGTTGATATTATTGGGATTAAAGTTTTCTGTGTATTTTGATCAAAGGGAGAGAGAACATAGAACCTTGCTCCTGTAATTTACATGTGTTCATTGATGAACATATGTTCACTGATGAACATATGTTCACTGATGAACATATGAACTGACGCAATTTTATATACGATACGTATTGTTAATTGGACCATCATACCCTTTATCATCAAAACTAGATCAACGGTCAAAAATATGGTTCTGCAGTTAGGCAATATATTTTGGTTCTGCATTGAACCCATCCTATATATATATATATATATATATATATATATATATATATATATATATATATATATATATATATATATATATATATATATATATATATATATATATATATATATATATATATATGTTGAGAACATTTGTGATGAAGTGCTGATATATACGAAGTCCCACCCATGAAGAAACCCCGAAGTGAATAAACAAGAGAAGACTCCGAAGTCGAAAGACTCCGAAGTGCTATGCATAGAGGATCTGAAGACTTCACAGACTGTCATCTTGTCTTTTGTGTGCACGGGTATAGTACAATACGTGTTGCATGAATCTTCTATCCTATTGGATAGTACACTGATAGGATATTCTCTGTAAAAGCTGTACTATTGGTATCACTGATTTAGTATAAATATCAGTGATACCATACCGTGTCAAGTGTGAGATTACAAGATTAGCTTACGAGAATTGTATGTCTCCCAGATAGGAAACCCAATTGTAAAACCAAAGTTCTAATCAAGCATTCGGCACATGTTATTCATATCACATTGTTTTATTAGCTTTGTTGCATTATCATTATATTATTGATTGTGTTATTGATTGCATATCTATATTAGTTCATCTATTCTCATATTTCAACACCCAACAAGTGGTATCAGAGCGAGTCAGCTCAAAAACCTATTGATAGAGTTCGAATTTGTTTGCTTCAGCTCTAAATCTGAATCGATTCTCAGATTTAGTCTTCCGCAACTGTTGCAAATCTCTACCACCCGTTTTTACTGAAAAGATCCAGTTGAAATACATCTAGATGACTGATTCCACAGCAACTTATGCCAATATGCTTAACTATGCAAACCTCATCGGTTCTGCAACAAAGGCCCGTGTTCTAGTAACTTCTTACTATGATTATTGGGCTGGTCGAATGAAGGATTACCTTATAGGACTGGACAAAGATCTATGGAGGTCTGTGACTGAAGGTCCACACACAGACATTGCTGGTCGATTTGTTGTACCTGATGGAGAAGAAGCCGTTGTTCTTAATGCTGCAGATATGAAGAAGCTTGAAAACGACGAGAGGGCCATGCGTGAACTGAGAAGTGGCTTGGGTCCCGATGTCAGCCACCACATTGCTGATGCAAAATCTGCAAAGGAGATGTGGGACAATCTCGAACTCCGTTTCGTAGGAGATAAAATCCTTCATACTAGCAAAGTTCAAGAAATCCTTGCAGACTTCGGGAACTTTAAGCAAGAAGAAAATGAGTCCTTAGAAGCCTGTTATGAACGTCTGAGCAACATGATTTACACACTCGACAAGTATGGGGAAACAAGAAGCCAACAAGAGATAAATATCAAATTTCTCTACAGTCTTCGCAAGGAGTGGAGACCAATCATGCTCATGGTCAAATCCTATGAGAATATTGAGAAATACAAGCTCGCTGCCCTATACAATCTATTAAAATCACATGAACCCGATGTGGTAGGTCGAAGAAGTGAAATGGCTAGTTCTGGACCACTAGCTCTCGTGTCAAAAGAAGAGGAAGAATCAAGTGATGAAGACATTGCTGCCTACATGGTAGATGATAATGGAGATACTGTTGCTCTCTATGCCGCACACAATCGAAGGTTCAAGAAACCATTATTCAAAAACAACTCTGGAAAGCCATTTGTGAAAAACTTTAACAAATCAAACTTCAACTCCAAGCCCAAACCTGAAATATACACTCCAAAAGAAGAGAACTTAAAATTGTCAACCCCGAAGCCATCTGAAAAACCGGCTTCGGAGTTATCCAAAGAAAAGTCCGAAGAGAAGAAGATCTCAGCTGATTCTGGTTATGATTGCAATTATTGTCATGGCAAGAATCGTTTTGCAAAAGACTGCATGCTTCGGAAGCAAAACGAAAAGAAACCACAAGTGAAGGATGAAGCCTATTACGCAAGAAAAATGGAGGAAGTTAGAGTAAGGACCAAAGACCTAGCCTTAATGACCGCTGATGATCGTCAAGGATCATATCAAGTTTGGTCTTCGGACTCAGATGATGACGAAGTGAGAAAGCCATCTCATAGTGCTTTCATGGCCTATGATGTTGATAAGTGCTTTCTAAAAGACACTTCGGAGAAATTGAATGATGAGGAAATGATGAAGGTTGAAGCAACTGCGGGTCTTGGGTTTGTGACTTCGGAGGGACTGGAAATAACTGCTGCTGATACTCCGAAGACTTGGTTTGAAGACTCTTCTGATGATGATGAGGAAGTGTGCTTGATGGCAATTGACAACCGTTTGACAATCCCAGAACAGATATCAAAACTTCTTTCATCTTTTAAAATTCATATTTCTCATTCTGCTCCAATTATAAATGAAATAACTCGTGATTGCTCTGTTATGCATAAATTACTCATTGATGCTAAAAATAGGGAAGTACTCACTGAGCAGGAGCTTCTAAGCTTGAGGGGGAGAGTAGAAAGCCTGAAGCTAGCATTAGAAAAATCCAATCTTAGAATCTCCTTGTTAGAAGAAAACAGAGAAAAATTCCTAAACAATCATGATGTAATCTTAAAACACTGAAACATATTTTGTGAAACTGTCAAACGATTATATGCGCATATTACTAGAATTTATCATTCAGCCGATGTTTGCAATATCCAACATAGACAACTATTACCCTTTATTGAGTTCAAATTAAAGGAAGTCGATAGTATATCTTATGAATGCGAATCCATAGTATCAGGCTTCGAAGTTACAAATCCATCATATAAACATGGCCTGATATCTGTAGAAAAACATCTAACTGTTGATAAATTGTTGAAAATATTGCCTCAAGAAATTCCCATCCTGAAAAAGGCTGTACCTCAAACTGAAACAAAGGAAAAAGAACTTGTCAATAACTTGTCTGAAAAGGATTCTGAAAGTGATTCGGACATGGAGGAGATTGATTGTTCCTCTTTGATTTTGTTAAAGTCATCCTCTATATCCGAATCGAACTCCGAAGACATCTCACAAATGTCTTCGGTGGACAAAGGAAAAACAAAAATGGATTGTGAATCAAAAATTTTTGAAACTAAAGGGACTTCAAAATTTAAACTTCAAATCACAGATGAATCCGACTCTTATGATCAATATCTCAAGGATGATTCAAAAAGGCTAGTCAAAGTGGCATGTATCTATCCTAAGGTTTCTTACTTCAAAAACACAATTTTTGTAAAACCCGATGGATTACCCTTAATTGATAATGAATTGCAAAAACTTCTTGAAAAGGATAACTCTACAGTTACAAATAAAGGGTTTTTCTCATCATCAAAAATGGTCGAGAATGAAATGAATGAGAAAATGGAAGTAAAAATCAATATAAGGAAACAAGAATTATACGGTCACAACGTGTATATCGTCTTTGTTTTGAAAAGGAGAAAATACCCAAAAACATGTCACACTTACTAAATATCAAGAACAATGATCACATTTACATTAATCAAAACTACAAACAAATTCGAGTTGTGGAAAAACTCACAGTTCCGAAGATGGATGTATTGGAATTAATGGAATCTTGTGAATGTGTACCTTTTTCACACATTCCTGAAAATGAAATTTCAAAATCAAAAGTTTTAACCAACAAAACTTTGACACAAAAACCTCAAATTTTGGAAAGGCCACAAGTTCTACAAAAACCAAAATCAGCAGTGATGATTTCAAAACCAACTCAAAAACCCACTGTTGATAATTCGAAAACCAAGCAAACCCTAAATCTTGTGAAAAGAAAAACTCCTTTTAGAGATTCGAAACAAAATGAAGCAATTGCTTCCACTTCTGGTACGAAACCTGTTTGCTCAAAAATCTCAGAAGTTAAAAATCGAAATGAAAAACCAACTTTTACACCAACGAAACCAAACTTTCCTAATCCTAAATTTCAAAAACCGACAAAGAAAACATTTTCAAAAGGAAACAATCTGATAGATACATTCCACAAATGGCTGGACAACAATTTGGAAATGTTCAAGGATAAGAATCTCTCATTAAATGACTTTAAATTGGCATACGAAGAGTATCTTTGTACCTCTACGTTGTGCAGCTCAATTTCAACGAAGTCAAAAACGGAAAAACCAAAACAAAATTGGAAAAGAAATGACTTGAAAGAAAACTTAACTGCAAAAACAAAAACATCAAAATCTTCAAAATCCTCAAAATCAAAACATTCCATTCAAAAATGGGTTCCGAGGTCTATCATTTTGTCAGTCACTTCGGACTCATCATTTTTAACTACAAACTCTTCTGAATCCTGCTCAAACACTTCGGAATCATGCTCATCACATGAGGCTTCAGAGAATTTGATTAATTTAAATGCAAATGAAATTTCTGAAGAGGCCGTGGAAAAATGGATTCAAGAATCCTTTGCTTACCCTGAGGACCCAAGATTGATTGGGTACCAACTCCTTCTTGATTGATTGCAGGTTATGTCTGATGAGCGGTATGATTCAAAATGGTACATGGACAGTGGCTGCTCAAGACATATGACTGGGAGGAAGGAATATCTCAGGGATTACAGGAATTTGGATGATGCTGGAAATGTACGCTTTGGTAATAATGAAACATGTCCAATTCGGGGATATGGAAAAATAACAAATGGCCAATTCACTATCAACCGAGTGGCATTTGTTGAAGGATTAAAACATAATCTTGTGAGTATATCTCAATTGGTGGTTGGAACGGGAAACGTTGTCACTTTCAATAACCAAGGGAGTGTAATCACCAAAGAAGCAACAAACGAAGTCTTGCTGAAATCAGAAAGGAAGGGATCTATTTTTCCCTTAAATCTAAAGCCAGTGACCGGTGGGCAATCTCTATGTCTTCTCTCCAAAGCCAACTCCGATGTCAGCTGGTTATGGCACCGAAGACTTGCCCATCTGAACTTCAAAGATCTGAACAAATTGGTGGCCATGGATTTGGTTCGAGGTATGCCAGCTCTCAAATTTGACAATGATTCCCTTTGCTCTGCTTGTGAACATGGCAAGCAAACAAAACAAAGACATCCCACAGTTGATGACTATTCAAGATTTACTTGTGTGTTGTTCCTAAGAAACAAATCCGATGCAGCTGAAGAAATCATCAACTTTATAAAGAAAATGGAATTGATGCTCAACAAGAAAGTTCGAACTGTGCACAGTGACAACGGTTCGGAGTTCAAAAATCAGACCTTTGATGGATTCTTGAAGACAAAAGGAATTGGTCATAACTTCTCTGCACCCTATACTCCTCAACAAAATGGGGTTGTGGAAAGAAGAAATCATTCTTTGTGTGAAGCAGCCAGAACAATGCTAAACTTCACAAACTTGCCCATGTACTTCTGGGCTGAAGCTATCTCTACTGCATGCTTTACTCAAAACAGATCCTACATTCACAAAAAATTTCATATTATACCTTATGAAGTACTCAACTGAAGAAAGCCAAATGTCAAATTCCTTCACATCTTTGGTTGTAGGTGTTTTATCTTAAACATGAAGGATCACCTGACCAAGTTCGATGACAAATCGGAAGAAGGCATTTTCCTTGGTTACTCTTAAGACTCAAAAGCCTACAGAGTCATGAACAAGAGAACTCTCAAAATCGAAGAAACCTTTAATCTAAGGTTTGATGACTACTACATCAAGAAGTCTTTACATCCATTTCCGATGTCTTCAATATTTCCAAAGCCGGCTGTAGATGCTGTTCTAATCACAACATTCAACACAGACTTCTCACTTTTATTTGATCAACCTGTGAGAGCTGTGGACTCCGAAGTCAGAGCACCAGATAACCATGAGTCCGAACTCTCCAAGCTCACAGATGGACCCGATGACTCCTCTACAAGCAGCATACAAAGACCATCTTCTGTTGAGGAAGAGTCATCTAACCAAAGTATGGAAAATGTAAGTGTTGAGGGGGAGCCATCAAACCGATGTGCTGGCAATTCAAGTACTAATGGTGAATCAATCAACAGTCCAGGAGGAACCAACACTCTTATCTCTAATCCCCAGTCAATCTCAAATATCATATCCATGTATCCAACAATCCAGGGGGAGCCAGAGATTGCCACTCCGAAATCAACCACAACAATCGCTTCGGATAAAGCTACAACTTCCTCAACACCAACAAATGTCCAGGGGGAGCACATATCAAACTCATCCTCACAAATACACACGCCACAAACCAACACAATTCGAATAATCACTTGCTAATGGGTGATTTTCCTTCTACTTCAGGATATCCCTCAGACATTGAGGACATCGATGCTGAAGGACCTCTTGATTTTGATCCAAACTATCCTCCTTTGGACAAATGGACGAGAAATCATCCTCCATCACTTGTCATCGGTGACGTTCGAGATAAAGTACTGACTCGTGCACAACTTCACCAAAAGCAATTAAATCTTAACAAAAATTCTGAGTTGTGCATGTTCAATGTCTTTATCTCTAAGGTAGAACCTAAGAACGTCAAAGATGCATTTGATCATTCAGACTGGATTGAAGCAATGCAGTTGGACTTAGAAGAATTTGAAAGAAACAAAGTCTGGAGGCTAATTCCAAAACCTGCAAATGCATCAATTTTCGGTCTCAAATGGGTGTACCGTAACAAGCTAGACGCCGAAGGCAACGTAGTTCGGAACAAAGCTAGGTTGGTTGTCAAGGGTTACTGTCAACAGGAGGGGATCGATTATGAAGAAACTTTTGCTCCTGTTGCTAGACTCGAATCAGTTCGGATATTTTTAGCTTATGCTGCACACAAAAATTTTGATGTCTATCAAATGGATGTTAAATGTGCTTTTCTAAATGGTGATCTCGAGGAAACCGTTTTTGTTGAACAATCACCTGGTTTTGAAAGTAAAACTCATCCGAATTATTGCTATGTACTAGACAAAGCAGTCTATGGTTTAAAACAAGCTCCAAGAGCTTGGTATGAGACCTTGACTAAATTTTTAAAAGAATCAAACTTTAAACAGGGATCAGTGGACCCAACACTCTTTAGAAAGAAAGTTGGATCTCACTTGATGTTAGTCCAAATTTATGTAGATGACATAATCTTTGGATCTACTGACCCCAATTTGTCAAAAGACTTTGAAAAACTGATGAAAAGCAAATTTCAAATGAGTATGATGGGAAAAATAAATTTTTTTCTTGGTTTACAAATCAAACAATCTAAGGAGGGGATATTCATCAATCAACAAAAATATACGAAGAGTCTTCTTGAACGATTCGGAATGACTAACTGCTCCAAAGCAAAAGTTCCTTTGCCTGCAGGTACAAGGTTAAATCCCTCATTGGACAAACCAAAGACAGACATACAACAATACCGAAGCATGATTGGATCATTGCTCTATCTTACAGCCAGTCGTCCTGATATCATGTTTGCAGTTTGTAATTGTGCAAGATATCAGGCTGACCCAAGGGAACCTCATTTGGCTGCTGTTAAGACAATATTCCGATATCTTCATGGAACTACTGCTTATGGTCTGTGGTATCCAGCAAACTCTGGTTTCTACATTCAAGCTTACTCAGACACCGATCTTGGGGGATGTTCTATTGATCGCAAGAGCACTTCGGGGGGTTGTCATTTCTTAGATGGAAAACTTATCAGCTGGCAATCCAAGAAACAAACTTGTGTCTCTATCTCCACTGCAGAGGCTGAATATGTAGCAGCTGCAGCGTGTACTTCGCAGATCATTTGGATTCAAAGTCAATTGAAAGACTATGCCATTAATATGAGAAAAATTCCTCTGTTTTGTGACTCTCAAAGTGCAATTCGTATATGCCACAATCCAGTTCAACATTCCAAGACAAAGCATATAGCTCTTCGCTACCACTTCATCAAAAGTCATGTTGAGGAGGGGAATATTGAGGTGCACTTTGTTCACACTACAGAACAATTGGCAGATATCTTCACAAAGGCTCTAAATGAAGAAGCATTCATAAGAATCGTTCGAGCACTTGGAATGATAGATGGATCAACTCTTAAATAAATTCCAGATTTGTTCACTCTTACTCTGTTCTGAAGATTTACAAAAATAATAAACTCTGCAGACCCCCGAAGTCAATTTTGACTTCGGAGCTCATCGGAGAAGTTGCTACCTTGAAAATTTACAAAAATAATAAACTCCGCAAACCCCCGAAGACAATTTTGACTTCGGAGCTCATCGGAGAACTTGCTACCTTGAAAATTTACAAAAATAATAAACTCCGCAGACCCTCGAAGTCAATTTTGACTTCGGAGCTCATCGGAGAACTTGCTACCTTTCAACAAACTCTCCAAATTTGAGAATTACTTAAACATTGGATGACTTCATGTTTCAAGTATAAAAATAAAGAGTTGTTTAAGTCAAAGGAAATTCAAAAACAAGAAAATTCATACCAAACAAAAAGAAAATTCTGATGCACTATGACAAAGTTCAACTTATCTCTCATGAATTAACCAAGTAAAGGACAAAACTTTGATTTTAGATTCTGAAAATCATACCTTATTGCAATAAAAGGTATTTGGGAATCGACTTGAAACATTGTAAGAAAACAGACTTCGAAGTGAGGTCAAGGCTACTTTACAATTTGAAGCCTTGTTTGATTCCAATAACCTTAACATAATGTCTATTTCTAACCACCCTTCGAAACTTGACTCGCTTCAACCTCAAATCAATCTTGTAGCCTCAAAACTACACATAATAATTCAAGTGCTCCGAAGTTTTCCTCAAAAATAGAACCAACATTGTTTGATAAGTAAATTTATATTTTTTTTCATTAAATGGTACAAAATTGAACTATATGAAGATTTTCACTCATAAGGATTGTTTAATACAAAAACAAAAAGCACCAAAGAAAGAAAACAAATGGTGATGTTCTATATCTTCGGATAAGGAAATTCATAATAGAAAACAAAATCAAAAATCAAAATAGAAAACAAGAAAGAAAAATAGAAAACAATTGTCAAAAGAAACAAAGACAAACAAAAATCAAAAGATAACCATGGGAATGCAAAAGAAAAATCAGCATTCAAAGGCTTATTCTTCTGCTTTAAATAACGGTACAAGGAGCTCCTATAACATAGTCGAGTACCTTGTAGAAGAATATGAACATTTCAAGTAGTCTGTCTTAAATGATAAAGTAGGAGTGGTGTACGAAGCTCAAAGGCTTGTCATCAGAGCTTAGTATCCAAACACTTCAACTGATGAAAATGAATAAATTTTTCAAATGAATCTTCAAAACAATTCAATTTAACTTTCAGAAACACTTCTGATGTTCAATTCATGAATGAAAACTTCATTAAATTTAAAATGCAAAGGATGTTATCTCTGTTATATTTGAAAATTTTGAAGCACATAAGCTAAACTCAAAACATATTTCCTAATGCGAAATCAAGTTAGTAATGGGGTGATTAAACTTATACATTCATGACTGATATTGAATCAAACAAACTTCAAAATGAAAAGTGGACTTCCAACATGATTCGAATGATCCTGAACATTAACTCGTTAAATCATCTTTTCATAATATTCATGGAAGTTAAGGTTAAACGACATGTTGCATCAGTCAAAAGTAAAATCAAGAACTCATATAAAAACAAAGAGAAAAACATATAGACTTTGGTACATTGATGAACAATTTTCAATCATACGTCAATCACCGAAGTGAAAGAACACTCTTCGGGGTTAAACTTAACTTCATGTTCCGAAGCGTATCCTCAACGGTCATAATTTTTCATAACTGCGAAGTCAATTAAATGTTCAAATGATTTCCGCATTTATGATAAATCACAGAGACAAACATTCCTTGTATTATAACCGTTCCCTTACAGTGTCAATAAGAATCATATAGAAAGCATTAACCATAATGACTTCTCAAAAGGTAACAGTTCAAATTTTGAATTATAGCAACTGACAGCCGTATATTTCTCCTTTTTGCAGAGATAGTGGGACAAGCAGGTGCTGAGGTGTCCACTTTCTACCGGACCATTTTCAATCGTGCATTAAATGGCCTAGGGACCACGAATGCTATATAAACCTCTTACCTCTTCCATTGCACTCTTTACGCGAACACAACTCTCATTTCTCTCTGCAAACTTACTCTCAAAGAAATCTACAAACTCCTCATCTTCTTCATCCTCTTCATCTAACCATCAATGGCGGCTGAAGCATCATCACAAACCGCTGAAGCCATGTCTATTCCAAATCTCAAGAATCAATCATCAAACCTAGTTCTACGAAACGATCTATCTCTTTACCCTAAACCAATCGATGCATTGGTGGAATGCATGAAAAGGTCGGTACTAGGTTACGCCATAACCTGCACTCCCTCCATCCCTGTGACTCTGGTTCACAGGGCACACTACACGTCTAATGCTCTGCTTGACTCCAACAACCAAGTCAAGTCTGTATTCTATGAAGTTGTCGACTCCAAGGGCAAAACGAAGAAAGTACAATTAACTAGAGAAAAATTCGCTGAAGCTCTTCGCCTTCCTGTTTACAATTCCAAAGAGATGGTTGTACCCTCCGCTGATCAACTCGTAGGCATGTTCAATGAGATTGATATGACCCTCCGCTCGAGAAGATCAGTCTGTTCAAGAAAAACCAACTTCCTGATCTTTGGAGATACTTCTTCAGTATCTTCCTTAGATGCCTCTCAGGAAGAACCTCAGGCTTAGACTCTGCGAGTGTGGCCTTCCAAAGTCTTCTGTATGGGATCTTTTACGATGTAAAGGTAGACTATGTATCTATCCTTTGGTCTGATTTTTGCTCCCATATAAACCACAGCTTGAAGGGATTTGAAATCGCAAACCCTAGATTTTGGGCTATTGTTATACATGCCCACTACCAAAAAGCCGGATATGTTCCTGACCCTTCACTCGCTGAGATGAAGTTCACTCCCATTGCTATTCCTATACTAGACGACAAACCCATAGACTTCTGTGCTCTAATACCAAATATCATGCTCTCCAAAGTTCCCCTGGAATGCAATGAGGTAAACTCCTATCGCAACACCTTAATAATTCCTTACCCAACTCACGATGTGAGTCAGGTTGCACGTGTGAAAGAGCTTCCAAAAGGAAAAGGGAAGAGGAAAATGGATGGTGGACCCAGCGGTCGTAAAAAGGAAGAGAAGAAAAGAAAGACTTCGGTGAAAACAACACCGAAGAGGAAACAGCCGAAGAGGCAAAGGAAAATCATGGTTGTGGATGAGTCTTCGGACTCAGAAAGGACTCCTCAGAAAGGACTCCATAAGCAACACCTTAATAATTCCTTACCCAACTCACGATGTGAGTCAGGTTGCACCTGTGAAAGAGCTTCCAAAAGGAAAAGGGAAGAGGAAAATGGATGGTGGACCCAGCGGTCGTAAAAAGGAAGAGAAGAAAAGAAAGACTTCGGTGAAAACAACACCGAAGAGGAAACAGCCGAAGAGGCAAAGGAAAATCATGGTTGTGGATGAGTCTTCGGACTCAGAAAGGACTCCATCCACAGTCCATGAAGAAGAACAAGAAGAAGAACTGTTTGCTGATCAACCTCCTTAACCTACATCAACAACCAGACCTACTTCTCCATTACAAACTACCATTCCTCCATCTCCACCTAAAACAACCAAACCACCCACACCTACACATACTATACCTCCTCCACCACCTCCCACAACAGCTCAACAAACTACCACCATTCACCCTACTACATCGGAAATACCTCCTCCACCACCAACAACTGCTCCTCCAACCTCCGAAGTACCTATCTCAGGTATTGATTTTTCATTACCTGAGTTTGACTTACCCACATCACCCTCAAGACAAAACCCCACTTCGGCTGCCTTCTTTGAAGCCTTTCATATGGCTCCTTTGAACGTTGAAGGAGTGTCTGATGAAGATTTGCCAGACGAAGGATTTTTACTAATGAAACAGTACAAAATCCTCAACTCCAAGCTTGACACTCTCATTCAAGCTCAAACTGGCTTTGATCCCACCAAACCCACCTTGGGTGACATCACCGAAGAGATTGAATCTCTGGAGTTCTCCCTATCCAAAGAATTCAAAGACTCCATACAAAAGCTTGAACAAAAGTTAATAGATGAACAAAACAACATCCAATCTTCCTTCGAAAAGAAGTTTGAATCCGCTGTAATCTCTATCAACAAGAAAGTTGACGCCCTTGCTGAGAAGACTGATAAAACAAACTCCGAAGTCATGAAAGCCTTGCAAGGACTTCGGAGTGAATCTCAGCAAAGTACCAAGCTTGAAAAACATCTTGATGAGGCTAGAGCAAAAATCGAAGAGCTCACAACCGCCCAAACCACTTCGGATATCTCTAAATTCACAGAGAAACTGCAACGAACAAATGCAGCTCTCACACAAGACTTGATTGCAAAGTTGAGAGTTGCACTTCAACCTCTGATAAATTTTTCCGACAGGTTGTCTAGGCCACAGGGCAGGCCTAGACAGATCCCTGCAGCCACAGCAGGTCCTTCAACTTCAACCATTACAACCACTACCATGGGTGCTAGTGGATCGGTTGGAGCTGGGAGCTCAACAGACCGATCGCTAGAAAACATAATTGCCCCACACATGGAGGAAACATACAAGGCCAGGTGAGCAGATTACAATTTGATGATCAAGATAAACGAATTTGCTCGAGATAATGGTGAATGGACCGTTGAGGCAACCAAGCAATTTGGATTCCAAAAGCCAAATGTACTTAACAGACTTCCTCTTCGGAGTTTTGCAACTATCGACTCCGAAGACATCCAGCTTGATATTCCCTTCAATCCGAAGACTTTTGCTTTCCTTCAATTCGCCTCTTCTGTACCCAAGGATCAGAAAGCAAGTTTTTGGACCAACAAAATAAACTTTCATGCCAAATACATTCAACAGCAGAGTTATGTTTGGAGCTTGAACAAGATAAAGAAAATTCTTTCTATCAAAGAAGCTGAAGTCTATTTGGGCTTCAGAAATTATGAATTTCTTGTTCTTAGGGGGGCTGATGAAGTTGAATCTAGGTTCTCAATTGCAGACTTCCCAATCATGAATCCTATGGACTTCATCCAGATTCTTGATCTTTTGCGAAGTGGTGAGGCTGCTCATGCTGCAATGTCTGCCCTTGCCATCAAAAACCACCTACTGGGCTTTCTTAACAATTATCTTCTCTGGTTTTCAAAACAAGACCTGGAGCTATGTTCCTACTACAGACAACCTTTGAACACTCCTCCTGTTGTAGTTCGGAACATAGCTAGATTCAAGAATGGAGAGATCTTAGACGAACCATATGGCGTAGTTTTCAAAGGACTTCGAAATGAAACCGAAGTCACAATCAAGTTCTTTGAAGTAGACTACATAAGCCTCCATCCCTCCTCCTTTATCTCAGGGATGATTTCTCATGTCAATGCCTGTCATGAAAATACCACCGAGAAAAAGAAGAAGTTCATAGATCATATGAACTGGTATCTTGCAGTAAGAAAAACATTGAAGAGGGCATACAAGAGAAACTTTTGTGTATAGGCTTCGGATGCACTTCACACAAAGGGGGAGATTGTTGAGAACATTTGTGATGAAGTGCTGATATATCCGAAGTCCCACCCATGAAGAAACCCCGAAGTGAATAAACAAGAGAAGACTCCGAAGTCTAAAGACTCCGAAGTGCTATGCATAGAGGATCTGAAGACTTCACAGACTGTCATCTTGTCTTTTGTGTGTACGGGTATAGTACAATACGTGTTGCATGAATCTTCTATCCTATTGGCTAGTACACTGATAGGATATTCTCTGTAAAAGTTGTACTATTGGTATCACTGATTTAGTATAAATATCAGAGATACCATACCGTGTCAAGTGTGAGATTACAAGATTAGCTTACGAGAATTGTATGTCTCCCAGATAGAAAACCCAATTGTAAACCCAAAGTTCTAATCAAGCATTCGGCACATGTTATTCATATCACATTGTTTTATTAGCTTTGTTGCATTATCATTATATTATTGATTGTGTTATTGATTGCATATCTATATTAGTTCATCTATTCTCATATTTCAACACCCAACAATATATATATATATATATATATATATATATATATATATATATATATATATATATATATATATATATATATATATATATACATACTAGGCGAATACTCGCGCGTTGCGCAAGTGAAAGTTATATAGTTTTTTTTAGCAAATATCTTGTGGAAAATGATTATGTCATTAAAATTAACTATAAAATAATAATTGTAATATTAAGTTGATATATACAATTGCAACTATTTTGTCTAATATTACTTAATGTACTTTATCAATGGCTTATGTATTAATTAAATTAAGCATAGTTCTTGATTTAGTATTATTTTTAACTATTGTCTATTGTAATGATTAATTAATTTAAAAGTTACTTATTTGGCCATAATCTAACGAATAACAAATAGTATAAAAATTAATACTACAATTTGTAGAAAGAATTTCATGATTTTACATATCAAAATCTAACAAATAACAAAAGGTATGAAATTATTATAACATAAAAGCATCGAAACATCTATAATAACATTTATATTCATAAACCACATCAAACCCTCCAAAATCATAAACAATTGTAGAAGAAATTTCATGATTTCATATATCACAATCTTACGAATAATAAATATTATGGAAAAATTAAATAATACAACTTTTGATGACAAAAAGTTCAAAATAACTATTATAATATTTGTATTAAAAATACATCAAACACTCATAAATCATACAAATAATGTAAAAACAATTTCAAGAAAAAAAATTAAAAACATTTCAAGAATACATAAAATCAACATACGTTTGATTTACTTTTCCATCTCTTCTACTCTTCATACTTCAATCAAAAACATTAGAAAGACATGAATGTTTTTATGTGGAAAAATCTACTTACATAGCAACAACATGTATAAATGAGAGGAATACAAAAAAGTTTTAGTAAATGCTATTAGTTTAAGAAATATGAAGAGTCATTAAGTTTCAAATATAATTCTGAATTTAGTATTATCTTAATAAATAAATGTAACTTTGTGTAATTTATAAATTTATTTGACTATTAGTTAGTATTGTTAATTAATTTTAAGATTACTTAGTATTATTAAAAATTTATAAAAGACTATCCGTGTAGAAAGTTTTGATACCACTTAATATGTTTATTATAAAATCACTTACTATATTAATTATTATTGTTAACTAATTTTGAAAGTTGTTATATTATTAAAAGGTTAGAATTTATTTTCTTGTACTTATTTAACACTAATTAACTAATTTATCATCATTATTAGAAAGAAAATAAAAAGTAGTGGGAGTTTCAAATTAATATTGTGGAAGTATTTTTGCTTCTTTTATAAGATATAAATGTGAGCTTCATTATGCAATTTGATGATTCTACTACTTTCATTCAAACTATTGAATTAAATAAAATTGAAGTATTAAATGAAATTTAGAAAATCAATGGAAATATGAAAAGACATGGAAATTTAGAAACTCAATGGAAATATGGGAAGACATGGAGTTTCAAATGAATGTGGTGCTTTGAAATATGTCTCTATTATAAGATATATATACATATATATATATATATATATATATATATATATATATATATATATATATATATATATATATATATATATAAGCGATCGGGTGAGGACTTTTCTTAAAGTAAGGACTCGTGAGGACACCTTAAAAAATTGAAAAAAAAAAACAAAAAATATAAATAATAAAATGGATCATAGAACTATATTGGAGAAAAAAAAATTCGAAAAAAACTTTTGGATCATTATTTTTTTATAATGAAACAATGATCCATAAAATAATTTTTTTGGATCATTACTGTTTTTCAATGATCCTAAATTTTTTTCCAATTTTTTTTGATAATGATATAGTACTACTCTCGTTTTATGATTTTTATTTTTTTATATTATTTTAAATTCTTTTAAGGTGTCCTTACGAGTCCTCACCGAAAAAAGAGTCCTCACCGGAACGGGACCTATATATATATATATATATATATATATATATATATATATATATATATATATATATATATATATATATATATATATATATATATATATATATATAGAGAGAGAGAGAGAGAGAGAGAGAGAGAGAGAGGAAAGTTCAACAAGAGATTAAAATAAGCCATGATACAAAGGGATTAATATGGACCTTAGCCATTGATTCCATCTGATTAGTAATTAGGCGGAGGGGTATTTTTGTCCAGAAAGATATATGACTAACGCGTTTGTTACCGTCAACTGTGTTTGATTACTGTTTCATTATCGTCAAGTATGTTTCAAGTTACTTATCATGATGATTGACCAGAAGTTTAGCTCGTAGATAGCTGTCGGAGTTTAGTTTCTTCCATCGGAGTTGATTTCTATCTTCGAGCAAAATCATATGTGATTCAAGATCGAAAATTTCAGGTACATTGATCTAGTTTGTTTATTTGTCAATCGCAATGCTTCTTTTTTCGTTTTTCTTTAATTTATCAATCAATTAGGCATTGTAATTCGAAAATTAATGTTTATATTGTTGATTCTTTGCTAATCGATGTTTGTTTTCATTAATTTCGTACGTGGATTTTCTAAAATTTAGGAACTGAATGATGTATTCTTCGTGATTTATGTGATCGTCATATCAGAATTCAATCCAGAGTCTAGGTTTATGTAGTTGCTTATTTTACGAATTCATGTTTTTGTTTCATTTTCGTACCTAAAATATACTAATTTCAATGTTTTTCGGTAAATTTGTTAAGTTAGGAACAGATATGGTTTTAGATGTTTCGTATTTTGTGATTCTTATCTTAACTGAGTTATCTTATCTTCAATATATATGGAAGTTATTATGTATAAAATCTATCCTTTTATTGTAATAATCATATCGATATTCTTTTCTCTCTATATATATTGAATTGAAGGCTTTTGTTTTCGACATACAGTTCGTATTATGGATCTTCAAATTCAGTGAATGATGATTATAATGTTCAATCTACATCTAGTAAGTTATCTTTTTAGGTTGGTATCTTTTTAGGTTTCGATATTGTATAATCAATCGTTTTTGAATAAGAATTGTTTTACTTAAACACATGTTTCTATGTTACAGTTCATCTGCCACCATTAACAATGAATACTTCGAATTCAGAGGTTGATGATAATGATTATTCATGATATATCTAGTAAGTTTTGTTTTAGATTTCAATTATTTCATAATCAAATGTTTTCCTTCATCAAGTGTTTTTGATTAAGGAGTATTTTACTTAAACAATTGTTTTTATGTTACAGTTCATATGCCACTGATATCATTGTATTCTTTTGAATTGGATTTTAGTGATGATTCTCATATTCATGCTGATGGTGAATCTAGTAAGTTATTTTTATACCTTTGGAAGATGTTGATGCATAGATAAATTTCATAAGTTACTTGTGTTGTTAATTTTTTTTACATAATCTAGGCAAAAGTGATGAAACTCAAGAATCCATCAACAAACCTTTATCTCGTGTAGAAGATGTTGAATATTTTATTCCTGAGGTTTCAAAAGACATCAAACCAAAAGTAGATCTTATGTTTGACTCTTTGGAGGATGGTATTAATTTTTACAAACGTTACACTGAAGAAGGTGGATTTGATGTTAGTCTTTCAACACAGAGGCGGTTTGATGATAGATCAATCAGCCAAAAATATGTTATTTGTACTAGATCAGGATTTGGTGAATCTAGTAACATTGACTCTGTTGATGAAAATAAGAGGAAATGGAAAAAGAGAACTGCTTCAAAGAAAGTTGGATGCCCAGCAAATGTAAAATTCAAATATGTTACTTCTACTTCAAAGTTTTGGTTATATGTTTTTGTTGAAGAACACAATCACAAGCTTGTTTCTAAAGATAATCAACATCTGTTACGAAGTAATAGGCAACTGGATTTCATTGGGCAATCATTCATTCACAAACTTGGGATGGCTAACATAGGTGCAACCAGAGCTTACAGCTTGTTGAGTAATATTAAGGGTGGCTATAATGTTGAAGGTGGTACTGCAACTGATTTCAAGAATTATAGAAGGGATTTAAATTGTCTTGTCGGAGAGAACGATGCACAAATGGTTGTTAACAGAATGGAAAGTAAGAGACTTTATGTTCCAAACCTTTTCGTTTGAACACAAGATTGAAGATGGTCGTCTTTCATGTCTTTTTTGGGCTGATGAAATATCAATACGGAATTACAAAGAATTTGGTGATATTGTATCTTTTGATGCGACATTTCGTACAAACAAGTAAGATATTTATAAATTTTATTCATTTTATTATATTAAAACATTATTTAAATTGGAATTCACATGTTAATCTTTATGTAAAATGAAGAGCATAATATTCCAAATTCACGTGTGAATTTGGTTATTAACCAATTCACATGTTAATCTTTATGTAAAATGAAGAGCATAATATTCCAAAATTCACATGTGAATTTGGTTATTAACTAATTCAAATGTTAATATAAGTAGCCTTAATTTATATATGTAAACATTGAAACTTTAATTTATATGTTTCAGGTATCGCATGGTCTTCGTTCCTTTTACTGGAATAGACAATCACAAGCGGTGTGTGAATTTTGGCGCTGGTTTATTAGCTAGTGAGTCAACTGATTCATACGTATGGTTGTTGTAATCTTTTCTCAAAGAATTTTAAAAGCAACCTAGGATGATTGTAACAGATCAAGATGCAGCTATGAAAAATGCAGTAAATATTGTTTTTACTGAGTCTAGGCATAGACTATGCATGTGGCACATTAATAAGAAGCTTTCTGATAAGGTACATGGTGAATATTTTCTATATAATTTATATATTTATTTTTGTAGGTTCCTCCAAATATTTTTAACCATCCAAACTTCAAGAAGTCTTTTCACAAAGTTATATGAAATTCTCATACTTATCCAGAAGAATTTGATAATTCTTGGTCCTCAATGATTGAACATTTTGAGCTTCAAAAAAACAAATGGTTATCTCTTATGTTTGATATGAGGAGGTCATGGATTCCATCATATTTTAGGGATTTTGCACTTTCTGTTCGAACCACTTCAAGATCTGAGTCCTAGAATTATGCCTTTTCGTAATATTTTCATTCAGAAGCAAATTAACTAAACTTCATGGTGTCATTTGAAAGTGCAATGGAAAAGCAAAGACATAATCAATCAATACTTGATTATCAGTCTGGAAATACCATTCTTAAGTTTCGGACACCTCTTCCTATTGAAAGCCATGCATCTGAAGTTTATACATGTGCTATTTTCTTGATTGTTCAAAATAGATATAAAATCCCAAATGGTCTTGCATTCAAGAGTCTGTTCTTATGGAAGATGAACTTGAAATTTATATTATTACAGATAAAAAGAAGGCGTTTTGGAAAAAAGAAAACTATAAAAAGGGGATGATGATGAAGAATCTAAGGCAATTTATAGAAATAGTCTTCCTGATCTTTGTCCTAATGTTTCTTACAAGTTATGTTGGACTTTTCCTTATAGTAGAAACTAATTAACATTTTCAATTCACACGTGAATTTATGCAGTCTTTATAGATATAAATTAACATGTGAATTAGTTATTAACCAAATTCACATGTGAATTTGGTTATTAACAAACCAAATTCACATTGAATTTTTTTATTAATTAACATTTTTTGGTTAAGTTTCATGTTAATTTTGGTTATCATTTTTGTTGATTAATTGAATTATGATCTTTTTGGTTGATTCACATGTGAATTTGGAATATTATGCTCTTCATTTTGCATGTAGACGTTAATAAAAAGGATGATACCATGAATTGTAGCTGCATGTTGTATGTCCAACAAGGAATATTATGTCAGGATATTTTTTACGTGTTAAATAACAAAGAGGTTGACAAGATTCCTTCAAAGTACATACTGAGGCGATGGCAAAAAGATATCATCAGTTCTGATGTTTTGAAGAAGACATATTCTTACGTAGAAAATGGTGGTAAATTGGTCCAAGAGGCATTTGCTATACTTTCTTCATGTCTTAATAAACTTCCGAATGATCCAGACGAGTTGAAGAACTTTATAATCAAACTTCAAGAGCTGAAGAGTGAGGTCAATTCATATCCTTCATCAAATGCATCATGTAATAAAGAAGATAGATTATATTTTATACTTGCATCAGTACCTGAGGTGATTGAAATTCACAATCCAATTGGAATTAGAAACAAGGGTTGCGGTATTGGAAAAAGACTCAAAAGCAAGAAAGAGAAGGCAATTGATGTAGCAAAGAAGCGTTTGAGGGTATGCACTATATGTCAAAAACCGTATCATAACGCTAGGACTTGCATATTAAAGTAGTTTTTTATATACTAGTCAATTTGTTTTCCATATATTGTAAGTATTTTGATAAGAATTAGTTTTCCTTTGATAAACTTTGAATGCATTTACAATAAAATTTCAATTTGATTGTTATGTTATATTTTTTATTATATAAGCTATTATGCTTTAAGTCAATGTATGTTATCTTATATCTTGTTTAATGTGATACAACTTTATTATTTGATGAAATATTCACCTTATAAACATTCTCATATATAAAGTATCAAACAAGTTAATCATAAATAGCCGATGTGAATATTATAAGCAAAACCCTACTGTTTTGATTAAAGTGTAGATTCATAACAAAAAATTTTAAATGCTTAATACAGGTATCGATTAAGTCATTTTAGTAACTGATATGCTACTATATTGTTTTGGTTGTTTTACTTGACAAATTTGTCGGTTGAAATGCGATAAATGTTATGTGAAAATAAATTGTGAATTTGATTTGAACTTTTGTCAAAAATAATTTGTACTAATAAGAGTATTTTTCATCATTTTACCTAAAGAAAATCTACATTCACATAATGGAATTAGAAATAATCCAAATCAGAAAACAAAGAAAATTAATACAGAATTTAAGATATTACTGCTAACATCCATTAGTTTTTTTTCTATCCATTTACAAGCTATGGTTAAACATTCCAAAACATTCCACATACCATATTATGACCTCATCAGAGTTTCATATTTGGTGCAAAACAAAGACAAAGTTTTTAGTTTCATACATTCTTCAAAACACTAAATCCTTCCATGCCTTTTTTGCCAACCTTTTGTTAATAGTGATTGTATCTGTTTATCTGACTTTTTCGCAAATGTTTGCGACTGAGTTATAATCTTTTTCATGTGAATGTTTGAGTCACACAAGAGGATTTTTGTTAGATATTTTATACGCAAGTTTTTTAGTTGAGTATTTTGATAATCTGATTCCTTTTGAAATTCACAATCCCAGTTCTGATCCCCCATAAACGTCTCCATGTGGCGCATGCAAAAAAACACCACAATCCACATCAATCTTCCTTATACGCCAACTCATCTTCACTCTTTCCGGTTCAACATCTTGAAGTTTAATTACTGATTTGTGATTCACACTCATCAAATACCTAGAAAAGATCAATGATTGTAAAATAATAAAATTAGCAGATATTATTGGTTTAATAATATTATTTAATTAGAATTCACGTATTTACAGTACTTACAAGTTCTTTTGGTGCACCATGGTAACTATTCTTCATTTTTTCATTTGATAACTTGTTGTCGAGTACATCAACTCTTGGTTCTTTCAGGTTTATGCAAATGAGATAGTAATGATTTGCAGAATGAACAGAAAAAAAATACCTGTTATGAATTAGTAGATCAAAATTTTTATTTTTTATAATATATTTAACATCATTTTTCTTTTATGAAATGTGAATATGAATTACCAGATCAATTTCTTCAAATGTCGTGAGTTTCTCTTCTCCTTTCAATGCATCTTTGATATATTCCTCAAATTTGTTACATCATTCAACAAAGGGTTTTCTTAAATCATATAAGCTTGGTCTCTGCACAAAGTATAAAAATATATTAAATAATGAATTTTAATTAAAAGGTGATTTGATAAGTTTTATGAATGTTCTATAACAAAATTCACATGGGAATATATATATGAGAGTAAAGATTCACAAAGTGTATTTAAACACAATGTGTACAGATTCACATGTGAATATACATAAGAGAGTAAAGATTCACAAAGTGAATTTAAATTAACAGTCATTGTTATATATATATATATATATATATATATATATATATATATATATATATATATATATATATATATATATATATATATATTGTAGTTGTATTAGAAACTTACCAATATGGTTGTGTCAAAGAATATCTCCGATTTTTTTCTTCATAATTAAGCAATGAAGACCATGCATCAATGACATTTACATGTACCCATAATTCTGGTTGCAATGTCTCAATCATTCCTCTAAGAACAACAGTACCTTTTCTGTT
>CM042013.1:112409636-112474406 GCA_023525715.1 Cichorium intybus | reverse complement strand
TCGTTAACAAACCTCTAGAAGTTTTTCGTCATCTTCATCTATTCAGGAATCTGCACAAAAACGGATCCTCTTAGGGTTCTTCCTTAAGCACACACGATAGAGAAAGAACAGAGGATGGTTTGATTGAAGGAACTGGAAGCGGAATAACACTGATGTGTGAAATTTGTAGACATGTGATCCAATACGAAGGGTTCGGTGGTCAAACTTGAGCGTGATTGTGGATTTAATTGCTAAAAGAAAGAAAACGAACTGATATTTGGTGTGCGAGTAAAGAGAGAGATATGTGGTGGTTAGAACTTAGAAATTAAAATCTAGTACCAGCTCTACCACTTTTATGTGTTTGTGGGGAAGGGTAACCGGAAGTCTGGAATGCACATTGAAACCCACAACAGGAGGTGGCGAGAAGAAAGCAAAAAAGACGTGACTCAGCAAAACAAAGAAGGGAACTGCTATTGGACGAGGGTGAGGCAAAAGCTAGTGCAAAATGGAGGGTTTTAACCCATATCATTTACATATAGGTAAACTAGTAGGTTTTTGGCCGTGCTAAAGCACGGCCCAGGGACAGAAGATATAATGTGGGAACAAGTAAAAGTACGTTATTATTTTATGATATTACCTATCTTGTCGTATAAAAGTTTAATTGTTTTTGAAATTTTAAGATCTGGTGTATGTTATATAGTAGATATGGTACAACTCGTCATCACAATCTAAATAAGGAGTTGGAGAGTTGGTCCCATGAATATGTGGTCCGATAGAAAAAATGACATCCTTGACTCTTGGTTTTTGTACTTTGGGTATTTTCCTTTACCGTTGTATGAAGATAATAACAAAGACGATAAATAAATTAAAGTCTCCTGTCATGATATACATCATGATATACAGGATTGAAAATGAGATGTTATAGAAATGAAACATTAACAAAAAATTTGTATGGGATATTTGGGTCTTCTAGAAAATAACAAAAAGAAATGAGATTGAATTCCTTGTGGAACTGAATTTCATCCATTTGGGATCATGTTTATTCTTTTGGGTTTTCTCATCTCATACGACATTCTACTCTTCCGAGTATCGGTGGTGGCATTTTAATATCTCAGTATCTCTTTGTTGCCTTGGATGCCTTATCTAATCCACTAATATCAATTTTCTATTGTAGTTTAAATAAAAGCCTAATTGTAGGCAGATCTCCACCATTTTAGATATCAATATTAAAGCATCAAAGTATAATAACGATCACCTTAGATTAGTATTCCCTTTGACCCTTTTATGGTCATATTTTTGCCAATTGAACCCGTTCATCCAATAGATCATCTTCAGTTCTTGTCTACAACACAATTTTAGGTTCTGCCACTATCTTGTGTGAGCCAAATTTGATGTCATGAGCAATTCCAAATAAAGTTATAGAAAATAATACTATAGTAAACAACAACATGTCCGAAGATTAGCTTTATTTAACAAAAAAATTAGTTAGAAAAAAAAATGATAAAAAGATATTTATGATGTCAGTAGCTTGAAAGGGCACTCACCGACTCCTTGAGGCCGATCTGGCCCTTGAGACACACCTGCCATAACGCTTGTGTGGTGGTGAATGAGAAGGACAATACCTGGAGACAAAAGGTGTCGGAGACCAAAAAGAGCAATTACTGGGTAAAAAATATCGTTGAGATCCAACCACACAAGCAACATTATAGAAAAAAATCGAAGAGTTATTTAAAAATCACAGATAAAATTGACCATGACTGAAATTAGATACCACAAAATTTAAATAGACATAACTTTTATTTTTGTAATCTCTTGCTAACATCGCACAATAAAGATTGAATTGTTATTAAAAAATTCACAGATTAAATCGACCATACCAGGGACTGAAAAATGGGAAGTGAGATGTTAGCGTTCAAAGGATAAACAGATTGCATTTTGAGGATCCTATATAGAGATGAATGTGCTGTTGAGTAGGTGAAGCCACTAGTCAATATTAGTGGCAGAAAAGCAAGTCAAAAAAAGGGGGAAAAGGATAGGCGATCCAGTTTTCCCAAATGCATTTTTTCATGGACTGTTTTTTTTTTGCTTGTTCACATTATCATTTCAGACTCTATATATGAGTCTCATCTTTAATTTGTAAAACACCACATGTAACAGAGAGAGTGCAGTGTAGCACCAAGAAATATACATTTCTAGTTACCTGTAGACGTAGGTCAGATTAGACCGAACCACATTAAATCCCTCGTGTTCATCTTTGTGTTCTTGAGAGAGAGAGAGAGAGAGCTGAGTGCGTGTGATTAGTGTCGTGTGTGTCTCGATCCTAACAACTGGTATAGAGCTCAGGCTCTTGATCGTTTCACACGAACCAGCAGAGGTTAAGAAGGAAGTCGCTGACCTGTGAGAATCGGAACTAGTGCTCCGATCAGAAACCATCGTCAGCCGCTGCTATTCAGTTATCACCTGCCACCGCCGCTCAGGTGAATCACAGTCGTAATTCCGAAGCCGCCATCGCCGCTCCTTCATCGTAGATCTGCATCTCGTTTTTTTTCTCTGTCAAATAAATAAGAAAGTTATTTTTTTTTTGGAACAAAGAGGCGTGGTTTTTTTTATTGGGGAAAGAAACAATAAAAAACAAAAGGCTCATAAATGGGAAAGCACGTTCCAAAAGCAGAGGGTGGAAATGCAACACTCCAAAAGAACCAACTTTCAAGAAATTGCAGTTTAGACCCTGAACTTTCAGAAAATTGCAGTTAGGTCCCTGAACTTTCAGAAAAGTGTAGTTTAGCCCCTGAACTTTCAGAAAATTACAGTTAGGTCCCTGAACTTTCAGAAAAGTGCAGTTTAGTACCTAAACTTTCAGAAAAGGGCAGTTGAGCCCCTGAACTTTCAGAAAAGTGCAGTTGAGCCCCTAAACTTCAGAAAATTTGCATTTTTACCCTTAATTTCTGAAAAGGGTGTAGCTTGTCCGTTATAATGGCAGAAAGCAGTAAGATTCAGATTGAGAAGTTTGATGGGAAGGACTTTGATTGGTGGAAGATGCAAATTGAAGATTTACTCGTGCAGAAAGACTTGGACGCAGTTTTAGGTGAAAAACCGGAGGCGATGACACAGGCACAGTGGGAGACGTTGGATAAGAAGGCCAAGGCATTTATTAGACTAGCGTTGTCAAAGGATGTTGCCTTCAACATCTTGAAGGAGACCTAGACAAAAAGAATCATGGAGGCATTGTCTAATATGTACGAGAAGCCGTCGGCAGCAAATAAAGTCTTCTTGATTCGGGAACTAGTCAACACTAGGATGAGGGAAGAAAGTTCAGTTATAGTGCACATCAACAATTTAAACTCGATTTTATCCAGACTTGCGTCAGTGGGAATAAAGTTCGAGGATGAAGTTCAAGCTTTACTACTGTTATCATCATTACCTGACAGTTGGTCCGGAACAGTTACAACCGTTACTAGTTCCGCAGGATCAAAAGGGCTCACCTTTGAGGGAATTCGGGATTTAATTCTAGGCGAAGAAGTCAGAAGAAGAAATTCCGGTGAATCATCAAGTGAACAATTGAATGCGGTCAGAGGTAGAAAAAATAACAGAGGTAGTGGGAGCAGGAACAGGAGAAGGAGTCAGTCGAGGACTCGAAATGATGTGACTTGTTGGAACTGTAAAGAGGTTGGACATTTCAGGAATCAATGTCCAAAAGACAATAAAGAAGTTAACGTTGCAGTAGACCATTCAGATGATGATGTTTTGATCTGTAGTGTGGAGAGCAATGTGGATTCCTGGGTTATGGATTCGGGTGCTTCATTTCACGCTACCCACAGCCGTGAAGCACTGCGAAATCTGAAAGAAGGGGATTTTGGTAAGGTAAGACTGGCAAACGATGAGGTTCTTGATGTGACGAGCATAGGTGACTTAGATCTGAAGACTCCAGTCGGTCCATGGACTTTGAAGGATGTCCGGGTAATTCCAAGACTAAAGAAACAGTTGATTTTTGTTGGGCAGTTGGATGAACAGGGGCACGAGGTTAAGTTCAGGAATGGGCAGTGGAAGGTAGTCAAAGGAAATCGTGTGATAGCTCGTGGACATAAGAGGGGTTCATTATATATGGTTAGTTTACCGTCTGAGGGAGTAACCGTCCCAGTTCAGAAGAAGAAGACCAAAGTCCGGTTCATAGAGTCTCGTGGACAGAAGAAGGTTTGCTTTGCAGATGGCAAACCCAAAGTCACAGGTCAGATTCAGGTTGAACGTGTTTGGAACGGTTTAGAAAAACCAGTCAAGGGCATTCATAGCAGTGGGAGCAAGGGTTGTGTCTCAGCTAGAATACCCGAACACAGTGGGTTAAGAAAACCAGTATTCCATCTGTAAAATTCTCTCCAGATTATCTGCTACACATGGAGAGTGTCGTTTGTTCTCAGGATGTTCCAGGATCGGGCAGTTCATTTCAGTGGGAGCCGGTGGAGACAGAGAACAGGTCAGTGGCAGACTTAGCCATGACAAATGTGTTGGAGCTAACGGAAGCTTCAACTAGCCTTCAGGAAAATTGAAGAGAAGGCAGGGTAACTAGGAAGGAGCTAAGATGAAAAGTTTTACGAAATACAGATACACAGTTGAAGCACAAGTGAAGATTGTTCCGTGGCTTCAAGTAGGAGATTGTTGAGTAGGTGAAGCCACTAGTCAATATTAATGGCTGAAAAGCTAGTCAAAAAAGGGGGAAAAGGATAGGCGATCCAGTTTTCCCAAATGCATTTTTTCATGGACTTTTTTTTTTTGCTTGTTCACATTATCATTTCAGACTCTATATATAAGTCTCATCTGTAATTTGTAAAACACCACATGTAACAGAGAGAGTGCAGTGTAGCACCAAGAAATATACATTTCTAGTTACCTGGTGGACGTAGGTCAGATTAGACCGAACCACGTTAAATCCCTCGTGTTCATCTTTGTGTTCTTGAGAGAGAGAGAGAGAGAGAGAGAGAGAGAGAGAGAGAGAGAGAGAGAGCTGAGTGCGTGTGATTAGTGTCGTGTGTGTCTCGATCCTAACATGTGCGAAGGAGACAAAAAGCATTTTTTATGTTAATTACTATCATGATACATTATATCATAGATTCTGTAATTACTATATAATCAATTTGAAGCAGGTTTCTAGAAGGAATTTGGGGGGGGGGGGGTGTTTGGGTTTTTAGGGGGTACTCCTCTTTCAGGGTGTCTCCTTTAGCCACGTGGTGTGTATTTTTTGAGTGGATTCCACCTCCTGCTTCCTCTCTTCAATCGACCATAGAAAACCCACCATGGACTCAGCGACGGATACATTGAAAGGCCAAAGGAGAGTCTGTTTGTCATTCTTTCCCCAAAATCAAACGTGTGAATCAGTTGCAAACTCATCTTGAAGAAGCCGACAAGGTACTCTCTTTTTCTTCTTTCTTCTTCTTTGAAATTCCTTTTCACTTCCGTGTATGGCTTTCAATAAAACCACCAAAAAAAACCCACGAGCTTCAGAGACACATACAAGTAAACTACCATTCTAATGAAATTATAAAAAATAGATGTAATTTGATAGATCATAATTTTAGAGAGCGTAGTTATGGGTAATTATAGAAATAAGATTCAATTGCATCTCCCTTTGGTTTCATGAATTTCGCTAATCAATACGTTCCTTTGCAAAATCACTATGGGTCAACTTAATCCATAATACAAATCTATTTTTTTTCAAATAATACGAATTTAGGGGATTGCGAATGTGGGAGAACAACAAAGCATGCGATTATGGGTGGCAAACAAGTAAGATGTTTGCTTTTTCCACTGGAGAGGCCGTGAAGAAACAATATAAACTGAAAGGTTTGTAATGATTGATTGCAGAACCACATCTTCAAAAACATATTTTCCAAAAACGTATGCAATTCAAAAACCCAGGGTTCCACAATTACAACAATAAAGATGCAAATATAGATAGATTGTAACAGAAACTGAACAGGCAAAAATTTGGAAATATGATCGCAATAATGGGTGAAGCGTCAGTGGAAACATAACCGTTTTGGAATTAGATACCCCGAAATTTAAATATACACTTGTATTTTTGTAATCTCTTGCTAGCATCGCACAATCAAAATCGAATATTTAATTTAATTATTAACAAAATCACAGACGATACCAGGGATTGAAATGAGAAACTGAAAGAGATTGAGCGATAACATACACGTCTGGCAATCATGTAAAGCAAACTGGATCCACTTTTAACTGGAAAGTTGAAGCGGTATGATCAATTAGAAGTGATATAACAACGTTCAAAGGTTAAAGAGATGGCGTTTTGAACCCAATCCAGGTTCTTTTCATAAAACAAAAAAACCCTAGATTGTAAAATCACCATCTTTGGGAAGATGACATGTGGGCGTACATGAACCCATCCAAAACTCCGATTGACACAATCGACACCATAAACAGATTCGGCAGCTTCGACTTCCAACAACAACTCTATTTTTAAGCGATTCTCAAGATTCCAAATCATTTACCACAAACAAAACGTGTAGTAGTGAATCGATAAAGAAGAAGATAACAATTTATGATTTAGTACCTCTCAATGGTAACGTCTTTGCGGCAAGTCAGGCAAAAAGTCAACAGATGATTTTAAAAGGGCTAAAAGAGCCGTATATGGCTTCAAATAATATTATAATCACCACCAATGAAGAACAGCTCGAAAAGAGGGTGGGTACTTGAAAATCGTCAGAGGAAAAAATTGGGGCGTCCCTTGAAGCTAGAGAGAAAGGCATGAAAAAAATCATCAAATTACAGACTGAGACACTCTTGAACAGGAAGAGGATGAAGCAGTGGTGGAATTACCACTGTTCCAAACAATGCATAGCGTACATTTGGAACTTCTGAGGTAGTGGACAGGTATCTTGGGCAAGAAGTCGGGATGAGAATTGCTGTAGACATGTTAAATACATGAAGTAAATTCATCGGAAGACGGAGGCGGTGAACATATAGTCGATTGCAATGTAAAAAACCACATCGATGGCGATAGATATGAGAGAAAACAAGCTTGTGAAAATTTGATAAATGAACACCTTATTCCTTAAGACAGAAAGAGAAAGAGAGATGACTCAGCGATAAAGGGAACCAGGAGGTGGCAGAACAATGGGAAACGGAGGCAAATATTATTGGACGAGGTTATGGCAAAACGAAGGCAAAAATAGAGGGCTCTAAAGCCTCCCTCTTTACATATAAGTAAATGATAATACATTTGGTAATTATTGTGTGAATGTAGGACCAATTTTAGACAACTAGATTAAAAGAATGAAATGCTGTAAATTGAGGGTACACATTATTGTCATGGGATGACATACTATATAATTAGACTTAATTAATTATAAGGGCAAATATGACATTTTAATAGGAGAGAGAAATAAAATATTACCTACATATTAGGTAACTAAGTCAAAATAATTAATATTATCAGATTTTATTTAATATATTCAAACCAAATCAGATTTTTTGAGAATTCGAATTTTTGTCAACAAGTTCTTTTTTTTCCAGTTCGTTCTCGTTCTTTTTTTCCAGTTAGTTCTCGTTCTTTTTTTTTCGGTTCGTTCTCCTATATTTTTTCATTCTTAAAGAATGCGGTTACGACTAATAATTGGACATAAAAAAATAACTGCACATAAAAAAACGCAGATGATCACATAATATCATTCTTGAAAAAAATACACTATCATTCTAAGAGAATACATTTTTTGACGTAACACACTACAATTCTCAAAAAATACACTTCATTCTTGCCTCCTCTTCCTTTCTGGTTCGTCTTTGCAACTGAAGAATCTTGAAGAATGGAAGCATTGTTGAAGAATTCGAGCATATGTTCTTTTACATTCTTGAAGAATGGAAGCATTCTTGGAGAATGAAGCATGCATCCTTGGAGAATGGAGCATGCATTCTTGAATAATTCTTAAAGAATATGAGGGCACCTGAACAAAAAAAAGAACACGTACAATAACCTTTCAAGAATAGAAGCATTCTTGAAGAATGGAGCATGCATTCTTGAAGAATACTACGGTATCAAAAAAAAAAAAAAAAAAAAAAGGAACACATACAACACCATTCCTAAAATCGATTTGAAACATCCTCAAAAAATTGAACCATCCTAAAAAATTACTATTCTCGGAGAATGCTAAAAAAGAAACATATTTTTGAGTATTCTACGAGAATGTTTCAATTTTTTTACTATTCTCGGAGAATGCTAAAAAATTACACTGCTAAATAATTGAACCATCTTCAAAACCGAAATAGATCTAGAAATAGAACTTATCTAAATGCCCCAAATTAGCTTTTGATTTTCCTTTTCATTTGCCGGTGTTCCCAATCGAGGGTGGTGGTGCGATCACACGGATGATGAACAAACCTGTGAAAATCGACATGAGCAAAATCCAAGTCCACCTTCAGCGGCGGATCTGAATCACACGGCGGCCACCGGAAACACCACAACCGGATGACGGAGAGAAGGTTTAGGGCACATCGGTTTAGCGATTAGCGGCGATTACCTGATGACGGAGCAGGGGCGATTTAGGGCACATCTGTTTATCGATTGAGCGGCAGAGCAGGGGAGGAGTGGAGAAGGCGCTCAGCGGCGGAGGAAGGGCGGTGCAGGAACAACAATGTTACTACACGGCTCGTTAATGGCTGCCTGCTTGCTGCTGTCTTCGATCCAAAGGTTGTGCCACAATTCCGATCGAGGGTTACGGCCGAACATATACGAAGAAGAGAGATAGGAGAAAGAGAGATTGTGTGCGTGAGAGAAGGAGAGAGAGAGAGGGAAAATATCGATCGTATCCCTGAATCATATATGGATGATATTGAGTCCTACGTACGTACAATATTTAGAATCCGCATCTGAACCTACATCTATATATATATATATATATATATATATATATATATATATATATATATATATATATATATATATATATATATATATATATATATATATATATATATATATATATATATAGGGAGAGGTTCAAATGAGAATGATTAAAAGGTTGAGAATGTGAGAATGATTATGGACCAATCATTTTATAGGGATATTATAGTAATTTTACAATATGACTAATTAATTAAAAATAGTAAATAATTATGTTTTCATATAATCATGGGATTAATTCATTAAGTTTGATGTATTTTCACATAATAAACAAGTGTGAAAAAATAAAAACACGAAAAAAAAAACATAATTCTTAATGTGTAAATATCGGTTATTACGGTTCTTAACCTTTTAGTGGTTCTCATTTGAACCTATTCCTATATATATATATATATATATATATATATATATATATATATATATATATATATATATATATATATATATATATATATATATATATATATATATATATATATATATAGAGTCCTTTTCAAAAGAGAACCAACATTTTCCTAGGAACCGTAAGAACTTTTTGACTGAATTTTTTTTTCAAAAAAATGACATAATATACCTAGTCGCTTACATTTAAGACTTTTTGTCAAAAAAGAATTTGAAAAATAATATGTATACACGAAATGTGCACATATGCACTTTTTTCGCAAATGTGTATAAAGACTTAGAATAGATCTTAATAGCTCATCAATAAATAGAGTGAATTAACAGTTAGATAACAAGAAATATAAAGACAGGAAGATTAAGATGCTGGAAATGTAAAGATAAGAAGAAATGCATATAAGAACTAAAGAGTTGATGGAATGAGAGATTATATTGATAATTGGAAAAGTGTTACACAAAGTCTCTCAAACTCATGAGGACTGAAGATGGACATGATCTCCCTTTTATAGGATAAGGGAAGACCTTCGGATAAAGACAGATGGACTGAAGAGCAGACAACACGTCTCTCTTCAGTCAGACAGAAAGGATAAAACTAATATAATAATACAATGTCAGACTATGGTGGCTTATCTAGAACAAAATAATACATTAAGTACAACCGGCACGCTCCTAAAAGATCACGCCTAATCTAGTCTAATCACCTCCTATAAGTTGAGCAGCTTATCCTTTGTCTTATCTTCAAATCTTCAGTCTTCTATATCGAATGTATAAGTATGTAAGTTCCCAAAAGTTGATTAAATAGATTATCTGAAATCCTGAATAGATCTCTGAGCCCTGGCATTTTGGAATCAGAGTAACTTCTGAACTTGGTCATCATGGTCTTGGTTAATCTTTTAAGTTAGTTCGGAACATGGTTTCCGAACTGTGTCTTCTGGAAAGTGTATCTTCTAATATTGACTTAGTTGGAGTTCCGAAATCCAAGACTGGATTTTGGACATATAAGTAAGTAGATTACACAGATTATTCGAGATCATAATAATATTCATCAAGCATCTTCAGAACATACAATTAGAACATTCAGAACATAAGTATTTTTTAACACTTAAAACATACAAACAGATACTTGTTCAATCAAACATTCCATCGAATAAGTTAACATCAAATACCACCAAAAGAAAAAACAACCTCAAACACTAAGTTGGTCAACGACTCAACTTTAGCACTAACAGTCTACCCCCTCACTGCCTGTCACGTTTTATATAATGGAGTTACCTAAAGGGTTTGATATGGAAATGTTTATCAGTTAAAAAGTATTTAACTTAGAAGTATAAAAAAGTCCTGTTTTAATTAAAATAAAATGTAAATAATATGCTACCCATGGAAAACGCACATTTTTCCTTATGATATGCTGACAGAGCTGTGTGGTTAACCGACATGACAATCTAGGTCATAGTTGAGAATGATGTGGAACTCGCGATTCTTAAGCGTATCTTAAGCCGAGGATCATGCGGTTTTTGCATGGTGTATTCACCATATGATCCATGATCCACGACATCCCTGTCATGGATTTGAGATGAGCATAATCGAGATTAACATGCCATTGACCTTAGTCATTGAATCTTACAGACCTAACAATTTCATAGAGATTCAAATTGATAACTGTTTATCTACCTTAATGACCATTACGTTGTGATTATGACATCAATCTTCACATCATAACCGGGAGATTTTGGATCCTAGCCTTATTAATGATAATTGGGTAATTGTTTAAAAGGATTAAAATTAAACTAACAAAAATATGATTTTATAGATGTCTGAAGCAAGTGTCAATTCTCCTCCTTCTCCTCCATGACCATCTCTGAAAGCTTTAAGAAGTATCAGCTGGATATGGATAAGCTTACTGGTCTTAACTATCTGGACTGGCTTCGCACTTTTAATCTTGTTCTGAAGTACGAAGGCAAGTTGTATTTGATTGAGAATCCTCTCCCTATTATACCACCATATACCCTTTCAAAGGAAGACGAGATTGAGCATGACTTCCTGATGTATGAGTCCAAATAAGTTTGTTGCCTCATGCTGTTGACCATTGACCCTGAGATCCATAGAGATTTCGAGTTTCTGGGTCCTTACGACTTTGCACGTCTGGTAGAGGAAAGGTTCCAAGAACCGGTTGAGCAAGAACGAACTAGGATCTTCAAAGAACTTGAAGGATGCAAGTTAGAAGAGGGTAGTAGCTGTTGGATGAGGTGTCTAAGCCATAACTATAATTTAGGAATATACTTGAATCGATGGCAGCATGGTCCTTTTGGACAGTATTAATTAGAAATCATAATATTTAATTACTAATTAATCAGAAATTAATTAGAATTAATTTTGGGGTTAATTAGATTAATTAAAAGTGCAGGGGCTGAATTGTAATTGTTCAATAGTTGAGCAATGGACAATTAGGGTTTTGGATATGGATTGGACGAATCAAAGGCTTAAAGCCTTATGGGTTTCGAAATCCATATATGGGTATAAGGTTTATTTATGGCAATGATAAGTAGATTCAGTTATGTGATAAAAGCTTTATCATATCACAAATTTAAATAAGGCAGTTATATGCCTTATCACTTATCATCTGGAGGCTATAATTAGACCCCCTGGCACCTCATATTTCACGCCTCATTCAAGGGATCCTCCTCCCTCTCTCTAGTTCTTCTTGCCTGCTAAGTTCTGGGTGTGAGCCATTAGAGGCACGACACTTGTGGTGCTAGCTTCCAAGGTCAACAAAGGTTTGAATTATTTCATATGAATTTCGTTTTGACCTTAGTTATAGGTTCAATTGAGAAAAACATAGATCCTTATTAGGGTGCATGTGAACTTAAGATTTAAGCTCATTGTTTGCATAGAACCCATCAGTGGTATCAGAGCCATGCTGTTTTTCTGTTGAATGCCTATAATTGTAATTATAGTTTATTGAGATTACACCCTAGCCTCCACATGGATGTCGACTTGGGCTAGGGTTTTGGAAACCCTAACCTCCACCCTGGTTTTCGAAAATTGCTGGCCTCTTATAGGGTTTTTCTATTTTTGGTAAATATGATTATTTAATAAATGGAAACCCTTGGCCTTATTTTTGGAAAACTTAGTGGGAAAGGATTAGGATTACACTAATTTGATTAATTTAATGATCTTTATTTGATTTAATTAATTTAATTTATAGTTAATTAAAAGACACACATTAAATCAATTTGGGTTTAATTTTGAATTCAATTAAATTGTTAATTTCGAAATTCAAAAGGATAAACCAAAATATTTTAAAATGTTTAAAATACATCTTATATATATATATATATATATATATATATATATATATATATATATATATATATATATATATATATATATATAAGATCAAGTCAGTCAAATCGCTAGTATCCCTCATTCACGAAACTGGTCTATAAGGGGGGGGGGGGGTACAAGGTAACTGCCTATAAAATGGCAGTTGAATGGGTGTCCACTCTCACCCACCGCTGCCTTGATCAGTGGAGTGTCGTTAGCAGAACGGATTTGATAGGACGAACCTAATCTCATTAAAAGTATAATGCTATTAGACAAAGTACTAGAACTTTAACAAAATCACAATCTAGTTACTTTAGGAGAATGTGAAAAGTATGATAATCCATGAAGTTGCACATTGCACTTTATGAATCGTTAGTGAAGCGTGTGTGGTTTACCGGCACACTAATAGGGATTCATAAAGAGTGGTAATGGGTATCTCATAAATTATCATTGTTGATGGAGCGTGTGTGGTTTACCGGCACATCAATCGAGATGATAAACAACATTGAGGTTACCAAGAGTATGTTCTTGAAAAGGAGCTCATCGATATCGATCAAGAAACTGCTACTCCTGAGGAATGTGCCTCATTCAAGAAACACTACGACGATGCCACCAAAGTGGCGTGCATCATGGTCGCAACTATGGTCCTCGAATTGCAAAGATTCCATGAGGACTACTGGCCATACGAGATGAACAAGGACCTTATGGAAAAGTTCCATAAGCGAGCTCGTCAAGAAAAGTATGAAGTAATCAAGGAACTGATGGCTTGCAAGATGAAGGAGGGAGAGTCTGTGTGCGCTCACGTGCAAAGAATGCAAAGATATGTGGAACGCCTTGTGAAACTGAATGTGCATTTTGACGAGGAACTGGCTATTGACATAGTCCTCAACTCGTTGCCCAGTTGTTATGATCAGTTTATCCTGGCTTATCATTTGAACAACAATAATGCCCTTGCACAGTTACACAACATGCTGCAGACCGCTGAGGCAGGAATGAAGGGTAAGGGTTTATCCTCCACTTCTGCCAGTGCTCCCGTTCTGGCTATTGGACAGGGAAAGGGGAAGAAGAGGAAGGGTCCTCCGAGACAGAACTGGAAGGGAAAGTCCCATGTCGGGTCATCGAGTAATGGTCTAAGGGCAAAATCCAGTTCTGACATTCCTCCCGTCTCAAATCCCAAAGAAGCCGATTGCATCTACTGTAATGAGAAGGGACACTGGAAACGAAGCTGCCTTAAGTACCTGCAAGACATCAAGGATGGCAAAGTAAAGCCATCGTCTACATGTATATACACTATATCTAATAACTCATCATCTTCTCGTTCTTGGGTCCTCGATACAGGATGTGGTTTTTACATTTGTTCTGATTTGTAGGGACTAAAAGAAAGTGAGGAGATGGAGCATGGAAGGATGAAGCTGATCATGGGCAACAGGCGATCGTCACCTGTCACCAAGATTGGAGTTTATACTCTTATGCTTAGTGATGATGTTAGTTTAAATTTGATCAATTGTTGCTACTCGCTAGAAATGGCACGTAAGATTATTTCATTTCACGCACTGTTTAGACAAGGATATAGATATTCATTTGACAATGTGAATGGATCTATTTCAACATATAAAATGGTCTTTTTATATTTAATGCTTTGCCTTGTGATGGTGTATATGAAACCATGACGTGTGTAGACAACTTAGGTAATAATGTATTTCAAATTGATTCGTCTAACGGTGTAGACAAAGCATGCTTATGACATTGTCGTCTTGGACACATTAACAAGAAACGCATCACCCAACTCCAAAAGGATGGAGTGTTGGAGACCTAAGATTAGATGATGCATGCGAATCTTGTCTTTTGGGAAAGATGACAAAGTCAAATTTCACAGGGTATTGTGAAAGAGGTGAAGGTTTGTTGGACCTCATACATACTGATGTATGTGGACCCTTCAGATCGACCAGAAGGGATGCAAATCGATTTTATGTGACTTTCACTGATGATTACAGCAGATATGGATATATCTACTTAATCAAGCACAAGTCAGAAACCTTTGAAAAGTTCAGAGAGTTCAAACATGAAGTCGAGAATCAATTGGGCAGGAAGATAAAGATGCTTAGATCCGATAGAGGCGGTGAGTATCTTACTATCGAGTTCCTAGACTATCTCAAGGAATGTGGAATAATTTAACAGTTGACTCCTACCAGGACACCACAGTTAAACGGTGTGGCTGAGAGGCGTAACCGAACCTTGTTAGACATGGTTCGTTCCATGATGAGTCGAGCTTCTCTTCCAATTCACTTATGGGGGTTTGCCTTAAAGACAGCCACCCACATCCTCAATCTTGTCCCTACTAAAATGGTTACCAAAACACCTCACGAAATGTGGATGGGGAATGTTCCCTCGTTAGCACATATCAAAGACTAGGGTTGTGAAGTTTTCGTAAGACGAGAAACTCATGAAATACTAGAAGCTAGAAGTGAGAGATGTTATTTCATTGGTTACCCAAAGCAGTCCTTTGAATATTTTTTCTACAGTCCTAGCGAGGACGTGGTCTTTGTAGCACGAAGAGGAGTCTTTCGAGAGAAAGAGCTCATATTCAAAGAGGATAGTGGGAGTACCATTGTCCTTGAAGAAATTCAGGAGTCAACCAATAAAGGAACCTTAGATGATACTAGCACTCAACCAGAGTTAGCATGCCACCTGAGTTTTATGGTTTCCATATCACTTCAGATGGTGACACATTTATCAGTGATGGTACACTCGTAAATCTAGATGAGCCAGCTAACTACAAGGAAGCAATGGCAGGCCCTGAGGCTGCTATGTGGAAATAGGCAATGGACAGCGAGATCAAGTCCATGTATGACAATCAAGTTTGGAACTTGGTTGATAATGTAACAGGTCGGAAGATAGTGGGTGCAAATGGATCTTCAAGAAGAAGACCGACATGGATGGAAAGGTACACACTTTCAAAGCTCAGCTGGTTGCGAAAGGTTTCACTCAAACCGTAGGGGTTGACTATTGACACGCCTAGGTCGTTATGCGGTCAAAAATAGAAAAGAAAACCTCTCACGCAAACTAGTATAGTAACAGTAAGGGTCGATCCGCGGGAGTTTGGTGGTCAAGATATAGTGTCAAAATGATCTACTATAGTGTCACGCTATAGTCAGCGATGTTTCCTTCATTTTCCGAAAACCGATAAACCAAATACTGAAAAACTAAACTACTTCAAACTTAAAACCAAAGTTACTTACTGATTCTAGAAGAGAATTCCAGGAAAATCAGAAGCAACAAACAATCCAAACCATTCAAAATAACATTCAAACATAAATAATACCGAAAACATGCAAAATAACTGAAACCGAATGATTATCATTAACCAAAGTCAATTCCAGAAACTACAATGTTCCAACTCCGAAAATAATCCAAACTTAACTTGTCCCAACAGATTCTACACTTCAGAATCGCTGAAATCAAGCTAGAACGAAAACTAAGAAATATTGAAATAAACAAGAAAACATAAAAATATCAATTGAAGCCACTAAAATCCAAAATATAGAGTCAAAGAAGACTAGGTTACACCCTTTGGTCGATTCTTCGCTTCTGAAATTCAACCTAGACGCCTCTATTTATAGTTGCAAAATCCAGCTAAACGCGTCGCACATGGCTTAAAACCGCGGCGCGTCTTATCCATTATCCCCGTATTTCGCACTTTGAATTTCAATTCACCGCCTCATATTTGACTATCCGCGTCGCGCGTACTCCTTTGGTCACGGCGCGCATACGTTTTCGACTGAAAATGTCTTTATCCAGAACTTCTTTCATTTTGTCGATGTTTAGTCCCTGTTTTCATCTTTTTCTTGCATACAAGTACTAGCACAAAAGTGAGTAATACCAATATATATCTGATATAGTTTCACTAAGAATAGGGCCTAACAACGACTAAAATACTTGATATTGATAGGCGTTGTCAACTATGACGAGACCTTCTCACCAGTGGCTAAGATAAAGACTATTAGGATAATGCTCGCCATAGCTACATTTCATGATTATGAAATTTGGCAGATGGACGTCAAAACCGCTTTCCTTAACGGGAGGTTGGCTGAGGTTGTTTACATGAATCAGCCAAAGGGTTTTGTAGATGCAAAGTTTCCCAATAGAGTGTGTAAGCTTGAGAAATCAATCTAGGGATTGAAACAAGCTTCTCGCAGCTAGAATCTCTGCTTTCATGAGAAAGTCAAAAAGTTTGGTTTCTCTAGGAGCGAAGCTGAGTCATGTGTGTATATCAAGGCTAGTGGGAGTATAGTCACTTTTCTGGTGTTGTATGTCGATGACATATTGCTCATTGGAAACGACATTCCGACCTTGCAAGAAGTGAAATCTTGGCTCGGGAAGTGCTTCGCCATGAAAGACCTTGGAGAAGCTACCAATATTCTTGGGATAAGAATACTGAGAGATAGAAAGAAGAGACTGATTGGACTCAGTCAAAGTGTATACATGGAAAAGGTACTGAAAAAGGTTCAGTATGGAAAATTCCAAGAAAGGAGAGCTACCGATCCAAAGTAATGCCAAGTTGAGTAAGACTCAAAGCCCCAGTATAGATGAAGAGATAGCTGAAATGAGTCATGTACCTTACGCTTCGGCTGTAGGGTCGATCATGTACGCTATGACATGTACACGCCCTGACGTGTCCTTTGCTTTGAGCATGGTGAGTCGTTATCAGGGAAATCCGGGCAAGGCTCATTGGATAACAGTCAAGAATATACTCAAGTATCTGTGGAGGACAAAAGACATGGTCCTAGTCCTTGGTGGCAGTGATACGTTGAGAGTAAGTGGATACAGTGACGCCAGCTTCCAGAGAGATAGAGACAACTTTTGGTCTCAATCAGGCTGGGTATTTCTGTTAAACGGTGGAGCGGTTACCTGGAAAAGTTCCAAGCAAGAAACGGTGGCTGATTCAACTTGTGAATCACAGTACATAGCTGCAAGTGAAGCATCAAAGGAAGCGGCTTGGCTGAAGAACTTTATCGGTGACCTTGGGGTTGTCCCGACCATTCACGAGCAAATGGAACTGTTCTGCGATAACGAAGGAGCGGTTGCCTTAACCAAGGAACCGCGAGATCATTGAAAGTCCAAACATATCGACATAAAGTACCATTACATTAGACATAGAGTAGAAGAAGGTCACCTCATAGTAAAGAGGGTATCATCTGAAGATAATCCTGCAGATCCTCTGACAAAGGCTCTGAGTAGGGTTAAGCACTATCAGCATGCTAGGAGCATTGGGCTGAGAGATGATATTAGTTGTTGTGGTTTATGTTTTGTTTTTGTAGTTTATGGGTGTTTTCGGTTTGGACCGAAATCACTAGGTGATTTTTGGTGGGTTTTGTGTTTTGGGCTTAGCTTGTAGATGGGCTTGTGTTGGGTCTAAGTATATATGTGATGAATGTTGCCGTGTTCTAGGAGTAGGCGAGATTTACAGATCCAAGAGAGAACACACGATAGTTTTGATTCAAGGTCTTATGTACTTGACATTTTCATTAATGAAGTGTGTGCATTGAAGATCAATTGAGTTCTTGTTTCTTATTATTAAATGTTTCTTAGTTATTACTCGATTAGTTTTCCGCACTAATCGAGCGATCGGATTGCTACCGCGTTAGATCATAGGTTTCGGGACTTACAATTGGTATCAGAGCCTTGAAATTCGATTTTTTGGCTGTTTGGTATCAATCAATTTCGAAGAAATTTGGTTGATTTTTGAAGTTTTAGTGCGTTTTTAGTCTAGTTGGGTGAAAATCACTGTTTGTGTTCTTCGTGTTCTTCGTGATTTTGGTGTTTTTGGACGTAAAATCGTCTGTTCCGATCCTTGGAATTTACAAATTCGAACAAAAACGTGTTTTTGGCTTGATCGGGGTGTTCTCGGCAAGGTGTTTGGGTGTTCTTGACGGCCAAACGTGTGTTTTCGTCGGCAAGTCTGAGTTTTCAGTTAGGTTTTTGGACGTTCTCGGCGGCACAACAACGATTTCGGTGGCAAGAAAGAGTTCTTGGTTAGGTTTTTGGACGTTCTCGGCGGCACAACAATGATTTCGGCGGCAAGAAAGAGTTCTCGGTTAGGTTTTTTGACACAATACTCGCGATCCCTTTCCAAGTTCCTGGCAAGCTTCTTTTGAGAATGATTGGGTGGGCATTCCTATTCGTGAAGTGAATTGATGAAATAGTAGCCGACCAAAGTGCTGTTTTTTCATTCTTCAATCTCCACCACCATTTAGCAAGGAGAGCCGCCCCCCAAAAGGACAGGGTTTTTGCTTTCCACAAAGTTAGTTTGGCTTTGAATTTGTCAATGACAGGAGCCCAATTCCTATAGAGATTCATGTTTGCTCCAACCGGAACTCCCAAATAGGTGAGAGGAAAGGAAGCTGCATGGCAGTTGAAAACAATGCCAGATTTTTCACTTTCCGAGATACCCAAACCATAATGTTTGCTTTTTGAAGGATTAGTTTTGAGTCCCGATGATAAAGAAAAGCATCTTAGAATCCTAGCGAGATTTTGGGCGTTTACATGTGACCAGGAACCTAAGAAAATTACGTCATCCGCATAGAAAAGATGTGAAACTGTAGGTCCATCATTAGGTGTTCTAATTCCTTGGAAAATGCCTGACTGAACAGCAGCAATCATTGCCGCATTGAGACTTTCCATCACAAAGATAAAAAGAAAAGGTGATAGAGGATCACCTTGACGGACACCCCTTTGTATAGGAAACTCTACCGTGGGGGATCCATTTATTAGTACAGAGGATCGGGCCGAAGAGAGACATACTCGCACCCAATTCCTCCATCAAGACCCAAATCCCATTTGGTCCATCGTGTCATCTAAAAAATCCCAGCCTATAGAGTCAAATGCCTTTTCAAAATCCACTTTGAAGAGGAAACTTTGTTTTTTTTTTGGCCCAGTTGAATGAGAGGTCCATCAAGAATGTATCTCCCATGTACATAGGCAGACTGAACCTCACTGATGATCTAACTGATGACTTTTTTGAGTCTTAGGGTGAGGACTTTTGCAATCACTTTATAGATTACACCAATAAGACTAATAAGACTAATGGGTTTGAAATCTTTGAGGTAGAGTGGATCTTTAATTTTGGGGATGAGAGAGATGAAAGATGAGTTACATCCTTGATTGATGAGGCCCGTATAATGAAACTTGTCTAGGACTTGCACGAAATCATTTTCCATTCCATGCCAAAAAATTTTGATGAATTTGAAAGTGAATCCATCTGGCCCTGGTGCTTTTTCTGAGCCACAGCACCAAACCGCTTCTTTGATTTCCTCTTTCGAGAAGGTTGATTCCAGAAGAGAGGAATCGTTTGGAGTATGGCGCTTGAAATGTTACTTATGAAACGCAGTCTAGAAGTGTTTGTCTTTTCAAATTTCTCTGCAAAGAAACGGTGGGCTTCATCTTTAATTGCTGCCGGATCAGAAACCCACAGTCCATCTATCGAGAGAGTCCGCATATTCTATTGCGACCAATGTTATGATTGATCATTCCTTGGAAGAATTTTCAATTTTTTGTCTTCATCAATCCGCCATTTGATCCTAGATTTTTGTTTTAAGTCTAGGTTTTTGGCCATTTCGAGTTCTTGGAGAATCTTTTTTGAATTAATTATGTGTTTCTTCTCTAGTTCAGAAAGTGGTCTCGATTCTGCCTCCAATTCAAGAAGATTTATCTTCTTTTGTAGATCATTTTTCATGCTGTTTTCAGATTCCAATGCGTCTAATCTCCAGGTTTTTATGGCGGATTTTGTGGCTTTGAGTTTTAAGGCTAATCTTCGATTCGCAGGGCCAACTGTGGGTGTCGAAGCCCACGTGGATACGACGAGTTAATCGAGTGATACCGATTTCAACCATGAATGTAGAGTCTAAAAGGAGGGGACCAAAATCCAGGAATATAGTGGAAAGGATGACAGGACAATGATCTGAAAGCTCTCTAGGGAGAGCAACAACGGAAGCGTGGGGCCATTTGTTGAAAAAATACATGGAGACAAGAAATCGATCAAGTTTGCTTAATTTGTCTCCTTCCGAATTCATCCATGTGAAACGTCCACCACCCATGGCAAATTCATGTAGGTTAGCGCAACGAATAAAGTCGTTAAACTTCGCTGCACATGAGGCAGAGAAATTTGAGTTAAGACGATCCTCCGCCTGCCTAAGTTCATTCAAATCGCCGAGAAGGACCCACAAGCATTTCATTGAGTTCTTGAGGTTCAAGAGATAATTCTAGAGTTTGTGTTTTTCAGTTGGATTATGTGGGGCGTAAACGTTCACAATGATGAGGTCTTTAGGAAAGGCTTCACAGTTCCCAGAGACCAACAAGAAATGTTGACTTTTTAGGACAAGTTTTTTGTGAAAGTTCGATGAATCCCATACAAAAATTAGACCGCCATCGAAGTCGCATCTTTCACTAAGCTGCAAAACATTCACTTTGCTAGTCGAAGTAAATAGTGCTTCTATATACAAAGTTATGATCAAGTAGTATTTGATCCACCAAGCGAGAATAAACAACCTGAAAATGATCACCAGACTCCAAGACAAATGCTTCCCAGATGTGTAAAATATGAAAACCAAAACCTTAGTCTAACATTTTCCCAATTATGGATAGCTATCAGTGCCCTGCACAAGTACCCCTAACACCTACCAACATATGTAAAAATAAAACTCCAAAACAACATATAGAAGTAGGCATACATCTCTATGTTACAATCCACCCAAATTAAGCAAGAGTATACAAGGTTATGGCGTTAACCTCTCTTCATATTACAACAAGCACATTGAGATGAAAACTAAAAATACCTTGAAGGCAGGGGTCTTTCCTACTATTTCTCATTTGTTCGTAGATGTTGATTTAAAGTGGGTGAAAGAGAGACATCGTTGCAGAACAAGGGGGTGCCATGGTGAGTGGTGTGAGGAAAAGCGGCAATATTGAGAGCAAGGTTTTAACAAAACCTTAGAAAACGTGGATGCCAACTTCGTTGGACCAGCTCTTCCAAGCCGACTTGTTCGTGGTGGGGGCTGAATCAGAAGTGGTGGCGTTTGGTGAGTTTTGGTGTTTTAGATAAAAATGGAGTGAATCGAGTGTTTGTGGGGTTGGAATATAGATTAGGGTTTGTTTGAAAATGGTTTTGGAGTTCGTGCTTTATCACCATCAGCTAATATATGTATGGGGAGAAACAGGGGAATCGTGGGTGCATGGGACGGTTGGAATGTGGGATAAATAAGACGTGGGGGACGATTCAGTAGAACTATTCCAACTTTGCTGAAGAACCGTGGAATTGGAGACGAAATATGAGTGTAAAATAAATTTGTACCTCTTAATCTACAATGCATTTAAGATGATACAATTAGCTTTAAATGTTGTACATTAAGTAAATGTCACGTTTCCTTTATAAGGGTATATATATATATATATATATATATATATATATATATATATATATATATATATATATATATATATATATATATATATATATATATATATATATACTAGTTTATAAACCCGTGTTAAACACGGGTTGACAACTTCAAATTTTTTATAGGAATTTTATTTTGATGTTTTTGGTTTTTATATCACATGGTATGTATTTTCGTATAATATAATAATACACTTTGATTTACTTCGGTTAATAATAACCTCTTTTGGTTTTGGAACCAATTTAGTTGCGATTCCCAAAATCTGGAACCGACTGAAACCAGTTTCAAGTTTCCTTATAGTAAGCCGCAAATAGTTTCTTACAAACCTTCACGTAGTCAGCACTTTGTTCGGTATTGAGAAAACAATCCATACAAAACCCATTAAGGGTAAAAGGTCGTATGAGATATATGGTAAGTTAAAAAAAAAAAACATAATAAGGAAATAAAATATGTATGTAACCATAACCTTTCAAACATAATTTAAATAAGGTATAGATAAAGATTTCTTAATCCTTAACGGAATGTGTTGGGAATGTTTCTAGAAAGATATGGTAATAGATATAATAACAAATAGAATTTTTTTTACTAAATCATATTGATTTCAAATCACGGTAGGATAAAATTTATATCAAAAAATAATGTAATCAAATTTGCTTTCATAGTAATTCAATTATCGGTCAATAAAAACATTAAAAATACATGAAAGACAAAAAAAAAAAAAAAAATTGTAAAACCAAGATGTTTGATGAAAAGTATATAAAATGCTTTTTTTTCATTGCATGAAATATACATAACGTGAGTATCTATATAATTTTCAAAATATTTGCATCTCACTGTATATCTTTTGATGATTTCTTATATAAAAATATAAAGATTCTGTTGAATTTTTTTCTTCGAAATAACTTGACATTAAAGGCTTAGGAATTTTTATCCAAAAAACTTGTTGATTTGAATTTGACAAGAAAATTTATAATTAATTATAGGAAGTTGACAAACTAAATAATACAATAAAAATTAAAAAACCCCAGAAAATATCACATGTTAAGAAATATACGATATTCATATTTTAGAAAATTATTTGAAAATGTAATTGGTTAATTTTTACAAAATAGGTATTTGACACAAATGCATATATCAAATGGCGAAAACATAAAATTAGAAAAGTAGAAACTATCAAAGGTCGAAGTCCTAAAGGCCTAGTTCTGATAAACAAATAAAAGCCTGCTTTACTACTCTGATTTGTCATAAATTTTTTATCAACTTAAACCCACAAATGCCTAGTTTTGGTCTCTTATCATTTTGAAGCATGTATATCATCTAATGGATTTTTCTTATTTGAACTTCTAAAGCTGCACTCTGTATTGGTTGCCACTCCACATCCAAGCACAAATACACCGAATGTTGTTGTGTGTTGAGTCTACTTATTCTATATTCTACAGCTACAAAGTTCCCTTATTTTGTGTTTACCATTATATATTAGGTGCATACATGTGTAATGTGTTTATATGGATTACCGATCCAATTTCCAAATTCTTTTACCCGATGTATCTTTCAGTTCTAATATGTTTATGTGATCCACTCCCTCACCATATAATACTTCAGTTGAACTTCATTTGCGAAACTCAAATTAAGAACCACTTTGTCCTCTACCGCTCCTCTTTCGTCTCCATCACTGGTGCTAGACCCCAATCCAAAGATTATTTCAATGTTATATACAAACTCTGATTAGTTTACCTCCTGCGAGCTTGGTTAAAACCAACCAAAAAATAGAAAAATAATTTGTAATCCTCTTAAATAACATTCAAACCAATAGAAAGGGTACAGAAAAATATCTAATCCTTTTAATTAAAAGGGAAAAGGGAAATTAACAGGTTACCTTTCCATCAAATTCTTTTCTGAGCAAGACTTTAGGATCAGTTTGCAATCAGGACATAAATGACGTTCCTGGGAATGTGGGGATCCATCTGACGGTATTTGTCTCCTCCAAACTATTCAATTATTTAACAAAAACTCATTTATACCACAATTACATGCAAATACAAACGTATTCAAACAACTACACATGGATACACACAGATACACACACCTAGATACACAAAAACTCACATATATGTAACATTTACAAATACACACATGGATACCCAGCCTCTATGTACATAGATACCACTTAACCCCTTGTTCTTATTCCATATATACATAGACAGATACACTCCCCTGTACACAAGTATACATACACAAACACATACCTGGTGGTCCATACATATATACACAATCTAAATTGGCCCGATATCCTTCTTTTCCTGATAAAAAAAGACCATCCAAAAAAATATTGTTATTTATTGCATTAACCTAAAAACTCAATACAAAACAATACGTGTTCAAAATACCCATCAACTATACTCACACAAATCTCTCATCCTTCATTAAACTTCTCCTAAATCTTACATAATAGTAGACTTAGTATGATGTAAATAATATTTAAACTAAAATAAAAGAATATATACATTATATATGATACCTTATGAGTTTGAGAACCTATTAATAACATATACAAATCTTCCACTTAACGGCGACCTACAAAGAAGGCACCAATCAGAAAACTCGAGTCAGTTCAAAGAATGAATACCATTTGATTTAAACAACAAATAAGACAAAGATAAAAGGATGCGGACGAAGAAAACCGAAACCAGCACAAATAAACCAATCTTGACAAATTTTCTGATGTTCCTTTGAACGCTAATTCTAGTTTGTTATTACACCAATCATTCCACCATGACGAAGGTGGAAGATGGGGTGTCGATATTTACACTGTGTGGAAATTAACGTAACAACTTGAAGAAAAGTCAATCCAATTTCAAACATCTCGAAATTTTAGGGCTTGTTTACATACCGTAACCATGGGCTAAGAGATTATACAAACCGTAAAAAGGACCAAGAACCCAGGTTTGAAATTATAAACACCCACAGAGGGTTAATAGTGAGTTATTTTTTCAAAAAGAAACAAAACCACGAAGGCTTACCAATATAACGTGGACGAAGACCTGAAGAGCCGAAATTCGGATTTGCGAATAAACCCTAAATCATTGTTCCATCTCGTTTCCCTTCTAGTAAATGGCAGTGGTGATGCAAGGCGGCAATGGTGAGGAAAATCAATTGCAACATCGGTGACGAATAAGAAGAGCACTTTCAGTGGCTTAAAGAGAGAATAAGGTGAAGGATTAGGATCGTGCGTGTGTACGTTATCAGGATAACCACTGCTAAGTTGAAACTGTGACCGAGATTTTGGGAGAACTGAATTCGTAACTGAAATATGGTTTGTTGATAGGCGAAATTTCAGTAATTTAGGTTACGGATGAAGTATTTGAGTGGGAAAACAAATTCAGGGCTTCTAAGAACATGACACATGGCAATGAGTGGGCTTAAAATAGTGACATGTGGCACTAATATGTTTGCTTTATTATAATGTATGTATATATATATATATATATATATATATATATATATATATATATATAGAGGTAGGATAAAATGAGGAGGGTAAAAAGATTGAGAAAGTGAGAATAAATCTGGGCTCTCCAAATATCAAGATCAAAGGCTAATATAAACGGGCCATTTATGTAAATTCTATAAATTAAATGATCGAATTGTAACTTATAAATGAAGAGAAGGGTATTATGGGGATTTCATTTATTTTTATTTCCACGAAATCAGCAAAATTTTGAATCCATTCCTAAAATATCTCTATTTTCCCGTCTCTCTCTCTACAACATTTAAACCCTAACCGAATATATAGACAGCCGTATCACAGCGTCCACCTTCATCACTTTCTTGCTTTATTCTCTCTGTCGATTTTCAAAAGGTTCTGGATGAATGTTCTCTCTTCTCCACTCTAACGCCAGCAGAAATCACCCCACTCCATCGACTCTTCAACCAGCTAAACCATCACCGTAAAAACTACAAATCCAACTTCTAAATGCAGTGAACACCACCGCCTGCAACCACCATACGCCATCGTTACTGCTGCACAAAGGAAATACGCACAGAGATTGAGAAAGGACTGCAACTTGAAGAGAGGGAAAGAAAAGGAGAGAGAGATGCCACTGTTCATCATCCATGCTTGACTGCGCTTATGTCGGCGACTCGAGCCGCCGGCCGACGACACCGTCGATCGCCTTGCCAACGACCATATTGGCAGCGCCTTGCCACCTTCGTCAATGCTAATCGGCGCCTCCATCAGACATTCTTCCAACCTTTGAAATCGACGGTAACACCCCTGATTGTTTGCTGATTTTTTGCTGAAATCGACTATAACATTAGAATGAACGAAGGGTAGCCATGGCTGAGGTGGAGGTCCGATGAATCTGTGAGATTGAGCCTCCGTCGTGACTGTTTCGTTTTTTTTCGGCCATTCTCAGGAATGTATCATCTGCTAGCTCGACTGCTGCACAAAGGAAATACGCACAGAGATTGAGAGAGGACTGCAACTTGAAGAGAGGGAAAGAAAAGGAGAGAGAGAGATGCCATTGTTCATCATCAAGGGTGACGACGGAGGTGGAGCAAGCCGTGAATAAGGAGTGAAAAATGTTGAATGATACACCATATGTTGGATAGGTATTAATCTTTTCGTCAATCATCATTCAAATATTATATTAACAAATTAATATTTTCCTCCACCATCATTTAAATATTATATTAACAAATGCAGTGTGATATTTGTACATCTTCATGATAAAATTTAAGTAATATATTAACAAATGCAGTAAACTTTAAGATATTAACAAATGCAGTGAGTTTTTTTAAATATTATATTAAGTGAGTTTTTTTTAAATATCCAAGAACTCTTAACATAATATTATACCAAGTGAGTTTTTTTAAATATCCAAAAACTCGATTTCGTAGATATAATTATTTATAACTTAGTTCTAATCATAAATGATTATATAAAGTCCTAATCATAGATGATTATATAAAGTTCTAATCATAAACTCGATTTTGTAGGTATAATCATTTATAACTTAGTTCTAATCGATGATGAGATGTGTTAATCATAGATGATTGTAGCTGTAATCATTGATGATTATAGTTATAATAGTCTAAATTATTAGAGTATCAGTTATAACTTAGAATATGTTTAATATGGTCATAATCATGTAAGATTATAATTGCATTAATGATTAAAATATCAAATAAGTTATAATCATTTGTGATTATAACTGTAGATTGCTTTATTTGGCATACTCATTTTTTATATCTTTGAACTTTATTTTGCAGGTGTGAATGCAAAAACAACAATGATCATATTCATAGGTGTCCAATCTTTGTTTTTTTATGTGTGATGGTAGCAACAAGAATAACGATCAAGACTACAACATCGGTGTATTCATTTTATAGTTAAATGTGTATTTATTTAAGAACAATGGTGTATTCACGAATGATTAAATATTTATTCGTTATATGATTAGATGTGTATTCACTTACGATTATATGTATATTTACATAGCATTGCATGCTTATTCATTCATGATTACAACAAAATTTTGTTCATTTTTATGTATATTTTATTCATTGATGATTACAACAGAATTTTGTATAATATCTATAAAAATACTATTAAAAATTAAATCATTAAAATTATAAAAATATTTTTTCTATTCATTCATGATTGAAACCGTGAAAAAGAAAATCAAACTATTAAAATTTCGAATTTTGACAAAAGAATTGATAAAAATATTTTTTTTAATCTTCTATTAATAAAATAACAAAAAAATCAATTAATTCCTTTATTTTAGGTAACAACAATCGTAATCTCTATAATACCCCTATAAAATGATTGGTCCAGAATCATTCTCGCATTCTCAACCTTTTAATCCTTCTCATTTTAACCTCTCCCTATATATATATATATATATATACATATATATATATATATATATATATATATATATATATATATATATGTGTGTATATATATATATATATATATATATATATATATATATATATATATATATATATATATATATATATATATCTATAATCTATAATACTATATAAAGCATATATAATGTACAACACTTTCAAGCCTAATTGTCTTAAAATTAAGACTGTACACACATTTAATGCACAGAAGCATAATGGTCCCGATTGCCAGCGTGGACACCACCCAGACACGGATTGCCAGGCGTTCAGGAATCACAGCCACGTTCTATTGCACTACCATGTGCAAATAATAATAAAAAAATCCAGCTATAAGACCAAAGCTATGGAACACAGGATGATATTTTCACCAACAGATCAACTTAAAACAATCTTAGCCATTCATTGCTGTTGGATCCAACTAAACCAAAATCCACCAATCAAATTACAGCACCCCAGGTATTTAAGACAGCCTCACCCAACTTATTTTTTACATTTCAAATTTCAAATGCTTTCTTATATACACAATCTCCTGTTAAAGTATTTGATGTCCAATCTCCAGTCATTTAATTTTCCACTAGCCCTCACTTTTGCAACAGCATCCAATTTGTTTGTTCAAAATAGCGTCTAAATACACCTGCAATAATACAAAGCACACTAATTCAACACTTATTTTGAATTTTCTTATAGATCTCATGCAATAATGTTTGTTCATAGTATTTATTTCTTAATGTTTAAATGTCAAAATAATGTTTTGTACATGGTTTTCAGGCAAATTACACGAAGCATAAAGCTGGGTTGCAAACCACCATCAAGAACACAAAAAATCCGAATTCCCCATTTTTTGCATACAATGATTTTCTGAAAAAACTTCAGTAAAATCAGATGCACAGATTTAACTGAAAATCATAACCGATTTATCAACAGAAATATCAGTAAATGAAATGGTGCGCTTATGCAAAAATACAAAGCACACAAATTCAACACTTACTTTGAATTTTCTTATAGATCTCACGCAATAATGTTTGTCCACAGTATTTATTTCTTAATGTATAAATATCAAAATAATGTTTTGTACAGGGTTTTCATGCAGATTACACGAAGCATAAAGCTGGGTTGCAAACCACCATCAAGAACACAAAAAATCAGAATTCCCCATTTTGTGCCTACAAGAATTTTTTCAAAAATTGATTTCTCTTCAGCAAAATCAGATGCACAGATTTAACTGAAAATCATAACCAATTTAGCTACAGAAATATCATTAAAACAAACGGTGCGTGTATGTCTGGGTTTTTGTAACAATTTCAGAAATACAGAACCAAACATTGATTTGAAACTCTTAGAACAGATTAGAACACAAAAAAGATGAAAATAATTATCAGAAAAGCGATTTGAGTCTGGAACAAGTTCATAAAAAATCTTCCTCAATTGGAACATCAAATTCATAAGAGAAATATCAGGTTTTGGTTTACCAAGAACATATTCGAGTGATTACGTGTAGGGTACCAGATGCGACTATGGAGTCTTCATGTCGTAGTGTCGAGAATCGGAGAAGAAGGTGGTGCTCATGATCAGGTCGAAATCAGATCCAACAACGGGGGTTAGGGTTGTAATCGGTAACGGTTGTTTGTTTATTTCATTTTTTAGATCTGAAGGAGAAGAAGATGAAAGCAAACTTAGATCTGAAGGAGAATATGAAAGCAAACTTAAAAAGTAATCTGTTCCCCGACCGGAAGCCAATGGCCTCGAAGCTGGAGGTAAGGAGGCATGTGCTGGTAGCCATGATCTATGGAAGCAGGAGACGAATGACGAGGGGTGATGCTGGTTAGGATCGAGAACCAAAACCAAACAGAAAAAGAAAATCGGTTTCGAGGGGTGTTGCTGTAATGGAGTCGGGAGAAGGAGACAAATGATGAGGGGTGTTGCTTCTGGTTGACTGGAGGTGGAGGCATCCCTCGGCTGTTGCTGGAGGCGTCCCTCGGCTGACCGGCGGTTGCTGGAGGCGTCTGAGAAGTGGCCGGCGTCGGTGGTGAGATGTGAAATAAGGAAGCGCCGGTGATGGGGACAGTCGAGAGTGAGAGAGATGTGCGAGATCCACAGTGACAGAGAGGTGGCCGGCGTCGGTGGTGAGATGTAGTGGCCGGCGGTTAGATCTGGTGTGGAGGCTGTAGTATGAAGCGGAGAAGGAGGCGGTAATGTGTTAGCCGGCTCCTAAGTGATTTTAGGGTTAGTGTGTTAGCCAGCTCCTTTATTCTCTCTCATGATGCTCTCTTTTTGTCCGGTCAACACTCACGTAAAAAGAATATTGAAATCCATCTCTTTCTCTTGGTTACTACGACACGTCAAAAGGCATGAAAGAAAAGCATTGCAGCATGGTACACTCTGTCTCCTTTTGATGCAACTTGCTTTTATCCGGTTATTACACCTGGCCCCATTTTCTATCCAATTCTTTTGAAGCCACGTCAAAAGCGAGAAAGAGAAAGACCTACTCAACCATGTTATACAATTAAAATGGAGAAACACTTTAATTATTTCTCAAAGCGTGGTATTTTAAAATTTGAAAATAATATTGCTTGAAACCTTTCAAAATATTTCCAACCACAACAGAGTTTGTTAGCACTATATGTCCAATGACATTGGTATTATTTTTCTTAAACCTTATATATTTTGATATTAATAGGATTGATATCAATAAATTAACTTTTCTTGTGCAATGGATGGCGTAAACCATCTGTAACTTGGTTTGCTACTTTGCTTCATTCCAAACGAAAACTTGTAGATTAAGTATTATATTCAATATGATATCATAAGTTTTAAATTAATTGAGATATAGTTGCAATTAGGAAAAAATGAAATATTTTATATAAAGATGTAAAGGCCTGACAACTAGAACGGTTAACAAAATCACAAAAAATGTTTTTTTGCTAAGTAATCCTATTTTAATTTCTTTTGGTTATTTGGTCAATATTATGGTAATTTTTTAATTATAGAGATTGTATTTAGTATTTTACATGCTTTTAACTTTTAATTATACTTTTTTATAAGTATTTGTCATGAAATTTGGCATTTTTAATTTAAACTACTTAGCTAGAAAATTTGTTCACGTCAATCTGTTTCTTCACAACTTCAATTTAATATTTTCTTCCTGGTATGCTATTGAATAATATCAATTTATTTTCTGCATACAAATACAAATATTAGAATAGACGTCATTTTGTAGGCTGCTGTAAACATTGGTCTTTTGGAAATAATATGTTTTATTATTATTGTTTTTTACAGGATGAATCAATTAGTGGGAGCAATGAAATACATGTTCAAACATAACAGGAAATAGTTTGCTATTGATGTTGAAAGTTCTCATCCTTTAATATCTCTCAAGAGTTGAAGAATGATTTTGATTTTCACATGAGAACAAATAAGAACAATACATTGTTGTTTTTTGAATTTACACGTACGATTTTATTTGTCATGTCTTAAAAGATAAAGTGAATTGCTTTATATTCTTTTAGTAAAGTTGTTTATATATATATGAAAATATATATAAATATGACATTTTAGTAGCGGTTCACAAATATTTGTTTTTAGTAAAGTGAATATACAAGTGACATCAATAAACGTTTTAATTTTTGTAAACATCTTGCAGATCTGAAAAACAAAAGAATTTCCAGTAGCTGTTATGAATGATTTTGACAAATATCTGAGGATTGAGTGAAGCTTGAAGATCTAAAGTGTTAACTAAAAAGAACTTGGAAAGTTTGATATTCGAGAAAATGTAAATGGTTATGAAAATCTGAATAAGGCTTTACTATCAAGATGAAAACTTGAAAATTTTAAACACATGTATCAAACTAACTTCTTAATTTAAGTATACAAACAACACTAGAAAAATTCAAACGTATGCATAAATAGTACTTACCTTTTCGACCTACACTAAACATCCCATTGGGTTTCAAAAAACAATAGATCGAACCGGATCCTTCATGGATTAGGAACTAGATACTTCATAGAATCGGAACTGAAACCATACACAACAGATCTAGCAGAGTTTGTAACAACGAAAATCAAAGGAGACTTCCCTCGGATTTGTGTGAACAAAACGGACGGGGAGTTGTTGGAACCGGAAGGAGCCGGAGCGGTGATGTAACATCATGTCTGTAGTAAAACTATGAGAAGGAGGCTTCCCTCGGATCGGATTGGTGTTGTCAGCACCTTGATGTTGCAATCAGAAGTGGGAGCGTCATCGGAGTTAATCACGAATTTGTATTCTGGTGGAGACGACACCTTGATTTAGGGTCGGAATCTGAATCGAAAAGAACAAAAATAATCGATATCATACCACATCAGATCTGAGATCTCAAACCACATAAGATTCAATATGAATACTGATCTTTTAAGCCAGATCTAAAAGACAAAAACTCAAAATCGTAGTTAATGAAGACAAAGAGAGAAAGATCTAAAAGACACAAACTCAAAATGTGCGTGGGTTTGAGAGATAGACACAAATGAAGACAAAGAGAGAGAATGATATAAGAAAGATGTGAGTGCTACTATGCTAATCTATTTTTCTTTTTCCGCGTTCACACGTTTCGCAGCTGCAAACCACTATGCTTATACAGTTATACCATTTGTTTATTAGCCACTATTGTTATACCATTTGTTTATAAGTTGATATAAATATAATAGCTTAACTCATATTGAATTGCTGTCAAAATAAATTCTTTTAAAGTAAAAACTAATTAATAGTTTATTTATTTAACAATAGACTTTTTTTAAATAATAATAACATATTAAAAATGTAGGTTTATTTGTTCAGCAACGTATGTTTTTTATAATATTTTATTGGTGTTATATGCAATATAATATATTTAAGAAATGAAATTAATCATTGAAACAAAACTATATGCCGGTAGGAAACTATTCACGTAAATGAAATTAATCGTTCTCCGCTGTATACGCCAAAACGAACTATCGTCTCCGCCGCATCATATATAAAACTATTCGTCGGAACGAACTTTTCCGCCGCAACATCGTACGAGTACATTAGAAACTTTTGAATATGGCAGGTTCATTTTAAAACATTTGGGTGAAATTTGCCTCGACGTATGTTTCCCCCGTAATCCTACAACTTCGTAATTTTTGACATGTTTATGTTGCATAAAAAAATCGTACTACAAGAAACTAATCGATATTCGAATATACTCGCCGAAAGAAATTATTCGCCGCCGCATCGCGCGGGTATGCCGCTAGTATATATATATATATATATATATATATATATATATATATATATATATATATATATATATATATATATATATATATATATATATATATATATATATATATATATATATATATATATATATATATATATATATATAGGGCTAGGTTATAATAAGAATGACAATTATTGTGTTACATTGTAACCAAATCCTGGCCATCAGGTTTCATTCTCGTAACTCGTAAGAATGAAAAAACTGAAAATTTTTCATTATTAAAAGAGTAACTAAATTTTGTACATCAAAACAACAAGAATGTAATGAATTTGTTTCAATTATGACAATATTACTTGAAAATTCACATCACTACAATAAGAATCTACAAAAATTGTAACAATTCTGGAAAGAATGAAAATATTTTACATAAAACAACAATATTCTAAATGAACAGATAAGTCATTCTTAATATAATGTGTTTTAAATGGGTGGTTCATATTGAGTTTCAAGGTTACACAATACTTGTCAGAATATATTTGATCCTGATATATATATATATATATATATATATATATATATATATATATATATATATATATATATATATATATATATATATATATATATATATATATATATATATATATATATATATATATATATATATATATATATATATATATATATATATATATATCTATACTATACTATAAACCATATATAAATTACAACCTCCTAATGCACAATTGTCTTAATGTCTTAAAAATGTACAACTTATTTAAACATTAATATATCAGATCTGATTTTAGCCGTTGATGATTCTTAAATCAATCTGAACCTTTGAAATTTGATGATCCATACAAACAATTTTAAACCAATAGAAATACTTCATTTCAAATTTCAAATTTCAAATCTCTAAAAATCACACTATAAATCAACACTCTCTCCAAACAAATCTTTACACCAATTTTTTTCTGCTCTAAAAATTGTTCATATATGTCTGTTTCTGTTTTATATTTTTCTTCAAGCCATGATTTTGAATAATGGGAATTTAGTTTCTGCACACAGACAAACATTAGGATAATTGTATTTTTACAAACAGATATTTGATGTTGTTGGTATGGAATTTAGTTTCTGCACACAGAAAAACATTACTATGATACGACATTGATTTCTTTTTCAATTTAACAACTAAGGGTAATAATAATTCGATTTTTCTACTAAAATTAAACTCAAACTGAAAATTTTCGTTTTTACCTTTGGAAATACTACAATGCCAAGACATATTTATTACTTTAATTACATATAAGAAACAAAACTGAACCAATTTTTTTTTTTCTAAAATACAAAAACCAAATCTTTGTTTTTCAAAAAAAATTGGTTTTCGTCTTCAAATTTTCAACTTGGGGGGGGGGGTTACGATTTTGATTTTTTGCACATCCTTATCAACTACAAAATCCATCTTTTCGGTAACATATGAATTTAGTGGTTAATAAGAATGTGTAAAAAAAACTAAAATTTTGAAACTGCAAAATCCAACACGTTTTGGAAAACCAATGATTTGGCTTTTGGATTTCAGGAAATCTATTTTTTGGTACAATTTAGTTTATTATATAAAATTGTTTTGCATTTGGATTTAAAAGAAACTATTTTTTTTGAAATTTCTCCTAATAAAAAACCCCTTAAATTTGTAAGCACAATTAAGATCTATTGGACAAATTTCGAGTATAATCACAAAAAAAAAAAAAAAAAAAAATTCAGAAAGTAAACTCTTGGCAACCCGTCAAAAGGAAATTAATCGTCAAAACAGAAAATTCCACAGCCATCTTCATTCTTTGCCCGCCATTTGCCAAGGAAACCCACATACTAAATAAATTATCTATCGTCTGCTTGCCAACCAAACTATTTGATGAAAGAAAGTAATTGACGTCTGCCGCATAACACAATTATTTCTCTTATTACCCAAAATAATCAATTAAATAAGATTAATCATCATCGGAAACAATTCATCGAAACAAAGTAGTTAACTTCTACCCCCACCCCTGTATGGCAAATCTGAAACCCAAAACCTAACTCGTAATTACTGAAACGAAAAAATATGCTACCGCCGCATTGCGCGGGTACGCAGCTAGTATATATATATATATATATACATATATGCAGGATAGGGCACGGCAGAGCACACTAACTTGGGTGCCTAGAGACGAGCGAACGAAACCGGAGAAGGTGGAACGATGGCAATTTAAGGAAGCGACTACATTCTTCGTCTCAAACTTACCAAGAGAATGGAAAAGAGAGGAAATCTGGGAAGAATTAGCGAAGATGGGATCTTTGGTGGATTTTTTCATCAGCTCCAGGATGGACAAACACGGTTTACGCTTTGGATTTGCGAGATTCAATCGGGTTCAAGATAATAAGAAGAAAGAAGAGATGCTAAATAGAATTTGGTTGGGGAAGAATAAGTTATTTGCTAGAGTTGCGAGGTACGTTAGAAAAGAGGTGACTTTGTTGGAAGACTTCAAGCAGGAGAAAAAATATTTCGACAAGGAGATATCCGTGACAAGGAGTAATGTCTCATTTGTTGATATTGTTAAACGAGACAGAGAAGTCAGGCGAGAAGTTACGCGTGAGAAGTCAGCAACAGTCCACAAGGCTGAGCAAAAAGAGGAAGTTCGTCAGGTTAAATCGGTGGAACTGGATACGGAGGAGGTTAAAAGGACCTCGGAAAGTTTAAAAGACAAGCTAGTGGGTGAAGTGAAATGCTTAACTAACTTGGAATTCATCCATAATCTGTGTGCTGCAGAGGGAATTAATGAGAACTCTGTTAAGTATCTAGGAGGTCTTTGGGTATTATTCGATACGAAAAGCAGAGACGAGGACGAGAAAATTCAATCGAGCATTGAAATACAAGCCTGCTTCAACTCGATTAAGAAATGGGAGGAAGACCTTAGTATCCAGGAAAGAATCGTTTGGCTAAAAATCGAGGGTGTCCCTATTCAGGCTTGGAACCCAAATACTTTCATCAAAATTGGAAGACTATGGGGAGAAGTCATGAAAACGGACCCATGCAATGAGTTGCGTAAGAACTGGTCGTACGGAACGATTTGCATTAAAACATCGCACATGGAGCATATCAAAGAATCTATTTCGATTAGGATGGTAAGCAAACAATTCGTCGTGCGGGTGAAGGAGACGGATGGTCATCTGTGGAATGTTGGTGTTCAAAAAAAATGTAATAGCAACGATGATTCGGTGCATGCTGAAAACCTCTCATCCGACGACGAGGAAACCGGAGAACCAACGGACGAAGAAGATGATGAAGATGAGGAGTTCGATCTCAATCTCGATGAGGTGGGGTTCTCCGACAATGCAGATGAGAAACGATTGCCCGACATAGATGGGCTCGGAGATTCAGAAGACGAGGATCATTTGGAGAGCGACGGTCAGTTATCCGACGAATCTCTGTTCATGGCCTCCGACCATGGTTCGCAGGTGTGCTCATCCGGCGAGGAAGATGATGATCTCGATCTTCACGAAGCGGATGATTCGATAGTACAAGATACTCTTTTCAAGAACTCTAGTATTGTTTACTCGAGGCATGCAGTAGAAAAAACAGAAATCAAAGCTCCTGTAGGCGTGAAGGAGAAGGTACACATGCAGCACGACCATGATAGGCGTGAAGGAGAAGGTCCTAGCTTGTCGTCGGACCAGGATACACATGAGTTAGATAATCGAGAGGTAAAAGATTCTATTTCATGTGAAGTTGAAAACAAAATAATAAAAGATGCTACGGTAGGCCCCATAATGTCGGAAGAGAAGGATGGTAGTTCACGTGAAGTTGAAAACACTAAGATCAAAGATGCTAGGGGTGGTCCCAATATGTTGGATACATTTAATCATCACGTGGGAGAAAAGAAGGATGAGCCTCGCATAATAATTTTGAGTCATAATGAGAATGCTAATGGGCTTATTTTTGAATTATCAAGTCTAATTGAAGTTAGTCATCCGATCATTAACCCTTTAGAGGCCATTAATGATACTTCCCAGCACGAGATAAAGCATTCTTCATCAGAATTTAATCGCAATGATGCTAAATCGGAGGGCTCAAAAACAGAAGAAGAATCATATGTATCAAAAGAAAATAAAGAGTTAAAGGAGAATGACGTAAATTCTAATTTACAAGGAGTATCGGATAGATTAAAAATTCTTCTTGACAAAAACACTCCGATAAAAACGAAACTTGCAGGTGGCGAATCCATGCAAATAGCGGATAAAAATGCTATAATTAAGAAAAAAAAGAATCGTGTTGATGTCAATTCGGGAACTTATCTACAAAGGTTAACAAGAAGTCAATCGAGGCGGAAAAATGAATATAGTAACGGTGTTGTTGGGAACAACGGAGTGGTGTCGTCATCGGAAATCTCAGAAAATTCTTTTATTACCTTTGGGATTTTGCAACAAATGGACGAAATAGGAGATTTTTGTGGGTTCTCGAGGAGAAACGGAAGCGGAAAGGAAAAGGGTTAATTAACCGGGGTTTTATTTTTAGGAGTTGTGTTTTCCTTGGTGTATAGGCGATTTGTTTAAGTTAGGTTGGTGTGTAGGTGTAGGTGTGTGGTGTCCTTGGGTTTGGTTTTTGTGTTTGTTGTTTTGGGCGCCCTAGCTCCTTGCTGGGTTTTGCCTTTTGTTTTATAAAAGTTGCATTTCAAAAAAAAAAAAAATATATATATATATATATATATATATATATATATATATATATATATATATATATATATATATATATATATATATATATATATACATACATACATACATACATATATATATATATATATATATATATATATATATATATATATATATATATATATATATATATATATATATATATAGGGTTTGGTTATATTACGGACCACAATTATTGTGTGGTCATAACACCAAATATGGTGCGTACGATTCAAATATCAATATCAATGGTCTAAATTAGAATGACATAATTGTAATTATGCAGTATATTATAATTGATTTTTTTAAAAACGGTTATAAAAGGGTAAAATAGACATTTTAATCATAGAAAAAAAGGAAACTAACTGGTATTTAGGAGTTGATCAAATCAATTCAATAATTATTTTATTAACAAAATTATTATTTTTCATTTTATAAATTTTGGATATTTTAACAGAATACACGATCATTCTGACAGAATACATTTCATTCTGAAATATTTATTCTGGCATAATGTTATCCAAAAAAAAATAACATTATTATCGGTAGAATGATATAGAAAAAATATCCCATGATCTAAAATGCATCAAAATGATAATATGCTTTGAACTAAAATACATCAAAAAATAATAACATTCTTTGAACTAAAATATATCCAAGAATATAAAATTATGAAAGAACAATATTCTAAATATCTATTCTGGCAGAATGACATCTAGAAAAACATTCTCATTTAACAAGTATTCTGATCAAATCCTTTATAACCATATGAATTCTGATGACAGAGAATAATATCAAAACCTTGAAATATCCATTCTGGCTGAATATCATTCTATGAGAACGACATTCTGTCAGAATGACTGCCTTGAAATTAAATTTATGTCTTCTTCTCTATTTCTTTAATCTTTTGAATGCACAAAGAATTATCCAGAAGCTGCAATAATTGTGACCAATCTCTCATAAATCGATCCTCGTGTGTGTATTTCCACCCGGAGAAGAGATGAAGGAATAACGCTGTCGACGGTTGATGGTGGATCGACAGTGTGTAGCCCAAATGAGATGATGTTTGGCCCTACAATGTAATCAGAAGAGAATGATACGTTTCCAGAAATTGATAAGAATCATGTTACAAACGATGAACATGTGACCTTTTCTCCATTGATTTGTTGAGATCCGAAATATTATTGGTGTATGGAGATGATGATCGCGATGATGGTGCTGGTCGATTGAAAGAGGGCTGAATTATGACAATAATGAATGTTAAATGATTAAATTACTGACGAAGCATTATTGTAGGAATATTCCATAATTATAGCATTTCAAATATGAATGTTATTTAATCTACATGCAATATTACTAAACTACCCTTGACTGATTCTATGCTACGATTGGTTCTTACGTCCACACAATAATTATGGGTCTTATTATATCCTAAATCTATATATATATATATATATATATATATATATATATATATATATATATATATATATATATATATATATATATATATATATATATATATATATATATATATATATATATATATATATATATATATATATATATATATATATATATATATATACTAGCTGCGTACCCGCGCAATGCGGCGGCGGGGAATAGTTTCTTTTAGGCGATTAATTACTATCGGTGGCGAACATTAGTTTCATTTCGACGAATAATTTTCGGTATGCAAATATAAGTACGTTTTTGTTTCCAGCGGCGAAACGTATCTGTTATGTTGTAAACTGGAACCGTCTCGAAAACGATTAAGCAATTCGGTTTCGATTGTATGACTTTTATTTTTCTGGTTTCAGTTCTGTTTTTTTCGATCCTGTTCAATAATTGATCTTGTCATAAATGAGTAAAATAACAATCGGAACCACAGTTAGTTAACCCTGAGAATTTTACGCAATCGGTGTGTGTCTTGTCGTAAATGAGTAAAATAACACATTGAACACCACATTTTAGGTATAAAATCCTTCTCGATTAAATTCTTTGGTAAGTTTCATTAAGACTTTCTTAATATCACGTGATACATCTCTTGATAACACCATATAAATTGGGTCTTTAGTTCTTAGCAATCTCACTTTTGTTCGTACATTCAATTCATGAAAAATTATGATATGGATTATTTCATTCGACTATTAAGAATTTTGATTTTCCTTTGTAGTTTAAATAGATAGGATGATAGGAATACCCTAAAACGTAATTTTGATTTTCCTTTTTGGTTGCTAATTGCATGGGAATAATCTAAACATAAGTATTTATTTTAATTTGGTATAATAATAATTATCCATTTATGAAAGAACCATTAGTATGCTAATTCTCAAACAGATTAAATTTTTATGAAACATTGACGGTAAAAAGGTAGAAATATTTTTTCCAAAAAACACAATGATCGAAGGACATAATTATGTTAAAGGCCTTTCGTAAGATAATAAAAGAGATGGCCCATATTTTAGAAATTTAATAACACCAAAGTAAAATTTGTAAGTTGAAGGGGGTAAAATGGTAATTTACATATACATACATACCTAATAACTAACCCTAAAATCATTTTCTTTGTTACTTACCACTTAGGAGCCGGCTCCTTCTACGCTTCAACGAAGGGTAATATGAGATCATTCAATTCAAAAAAGAAATAGATATCAAGTATAGACAAAGGGTAAAATGATCATTTTCTCATTTAGACAGTTCATAAAATAAACATTGTTTGTAGCCGAAGGGTTAAATGGTCATTTATAGACAAAAGGTTCAATGGCCATTTATAAACGAAGGGTAAAATGGTCATTTATAGACAAATGGTAAAATAGTCATTTATTATTTATAGACAGAGGGTAAAAAGGTCATTTATAAACAAAGAGTAAACTTTGCAAAATATAGTGTTCAAATATGAAAAAAAAATGAAAGTTATATGCTATAATTGGGTAGATTTTCAAAGTATACAACCCTAATAGAAAAAATTTGAAAGTTTAATGTTGTAATAGAAACAAACGAAAGTTGAATGTTCTAACAACTAAACAAAAGTATGTTGCTAGCTTGCTATTTCTTGCACTTCGAGAATTTTTGTTTGTTTAGATGCATCATGAACTGCATCCTGTTTAATACGTAAACATGTTAGATTCATGCGGTAATGCATTAATCAATGTAATAAAATTTAAAACTTTTTTTGTCGAGTCAGTAAAAGTTTATCCACTTCTTTTTATATAATCACAAATAATGCACGAAGAGACGACGATAATAGTTCGTTTCTACATATAGTTTCCTGTCAGCGGTTATCTCATTTGTCGATTAGTTTTTTTGTTCAAAATCACAAAATACCCACACGATGCATCGACGACGATTAGTTACTTTTGACGAATAACCTCCGATGGTGTTTAGTTTCTTCTGGCATATTATTTTGATAGGGGTTGAATAGTTTTTAATTCGTTGTTTTCTATATGATTTATTTTTTTCAAATATGCTATTGTATATACCGTAAAAATAAAATAGATAACACTTGAAACAAAAAATCTACTTTAAAACAAAACTTTGATCATTATTCCTTCAAATTCTTTTAGCTTTTTGAAAAAAGAAATTGTAGTTTTTAAAACATGTTTTCTTATTTTCTTTTTGTTGATTTTATAACAACTTTTTGAAATTATTTACAGCCATCGTGATCTCCCAACGTAGTTTGTAGCATTTTTAATTTCTTTTTGTAGTTTTTAAAACATCTTTTATTATTTTATTTTTGTAGATTTTAAAACAACTTTTTAGAATATTGTAAATTTATTTATAGCGACATGGTCTCCAACGTAAATTGTAGCTGTTGTTGCACTTATAGATTTTTTTATCTTCTTATTTAGTTTTATTTGTTACGATCTTGGTCATAACTTTTTTTTTGGTTTTAACTACACTATCTTACAGCTATTATAGCATACTTAAAAAACAAATAGATACCATGCTTCATTGGTTCTTTTTTGTTATAGCTAGGTGTTTACACCCACAAACCACAAAAAGCTTATTTTTAGAAACATAAAGCGACAATATTTTTTAAGAAATGTTATTGTAAAATTAATTCCATTAAAAATAAACATAGCATATTCCAAGAATTATTTTTTGTGCAAGCTAGCTAGCCATGAGCTTTCTCTAGCTACACCCACCTAGTATCCTTTTTCTTTATACTTTCTTTATCTATGTTTATCATGCTTTTGTGCTTCTTATATCCATCAAGAAACATCTTTTGATTTTAAAATTGAATTACCATCATCCACTACAGTTTGATTGCAAACAAATCAAGAAACATCTTTTGATTTTAAAATTGAATCACCATCATCCACTACAGTTTGATTGCAAAAAAAAGCATACGACTATGAGAAAAAAAAAAAATAATGAATGCATCGACAGTGGTGCCATTTCCCTTTTATATATATTATGGAAGAAAATGAATGCATCGGCAGTGGTGCCATTTCCCTTTTATATATATTTTTTCTTTTTCTTTTTTTAAATTTATCAAGAAATATATTATATATGTTAATCTTCTTTCGTAAACACCATTGTTTCAATTAAATAATCCCCTCCTTTCTCGATTCACGCGTTCTCTTTTCTTGTTGTAAAACTATATATATATATATATATATATATATATATATATATATATATATATATATATATATATATATATATATATATATATATATATATATATATATATATAATGGCAGAAAATGAATGCATCGGCAGTGGTGCCATTTCCCATTTATATAAATATGTCGTTTGTTATTGAAAAACAATTTGAATTTTGAAAAGATAGTGGTAATCACTATCAGTATTTTTAAAATAATATTAACATATTGTACACACATCCGATTTGCAGACCACTATCAATATTTTTAAAATAATATTAACATAATTAACATTTTGTCGTTTGTTATTAAGATAGTGCTGATCACTATCAGTATGTTAAAGAAAAGAGAGCGCGTCAAGCTTGCCTCTGGCTGTCGTTTGTTATACATACATTCTATTTACTAAACCTAAACCTAATGCACACATATGCAGCTGTCTCCTTCACCTCCCTCCCTCCCGTCAAGCTTGCCTCTGTCACTTACAGCCGCCTCCACTAATGACGACAGTTACCATCTATCTTGTACACACATCCGAGTTGCAGACCACCGATACCACCTTACGGCTTCAAAACCATCGATTACCGCCGCCTCCATTCCCGATCTGAAAAAGGATTGAAGTTGTCAAATTTGGATCCTTTATATACGATCTAAAAACCGATTAAATCTGCACCGTAAATAGTTGTGTTGCATTCTTCTCTTTTCGGGCTACAGATCCGGCAATGGGTTTTGGTTTTAGATATCGGTCTAACGATGTACGCGTAGCATCACCGACTACAGGTTTCCGTTTTCTGTTTTGCTTTTGGTTTTCCATCGGAATTTGGTTTTTGTTATCTACATGGATATACCCACATATTTAAGAAAGGAGGAAGTCTTAAAGAAATTTAAAAACGTCTATCTACATGGATATTTTCTTGAATATGAAACAGATGAAGGTTGTTACAAACTCAGATCCATATGTATTTCATTTTACAAACTCAAATCTACACACACATACATATATTTACAAACTCATATATACCCACATATTTAAGAGAGGAGGAAGTGTTAAAGAAATTCAAAAATGCCTATCTACTTGGATATTTTCAGAGTCGATGTCAGCAAGGTTCGACATTTGAGGTGCTACAATGTTTAACAATGGTGGTGGTGGTGTGATATTCGCGACGGAGCATCATGATGGTTGTAGAAGGCTTGTTGACCGGTGGAGAGATGACCAATGGGGACGTAATGGCAAGTAGCGGCTGGTGAGGTGTGATATTAGTTGACAAGTTAGGGTTTATATATGAGATAAGTTTATTGTATCCTCTTTTGTGATTGGTTGAAATCTATAGCCATGGATCACTAATGGAATGAATGGTTAGATGAGTTTGAGAAAAAATCAATGGAAGAAACAAGGCTCCGCTGATTTTTAGATTTCATCTTAAAATTTGTAGTGCATTAATTGCTTGTACATGTCTTAATTTTAAGACTATCATGCTTAGATGAGTTGTATTTTATCTATGCTTTATATAGTATCATAGATATATATATATATATATATATATATACACGAGTTATATGACCCGTGTATTACCCGGGATGATAAAAAATACGTTAAATATGAAGATCTAAACATTAATAGTAGCTACTATACATATTGATCAAACTATTCACATACTTAGTCCATTAAGTCAAAAAGACACGATCTTAGGTTTGTAATCAAATTCTTCCTTTTGTTTAGATAATATTTGATCTCAAAATTACCCTTCCACTCAATTCAAAACTTAATACTTTTTTTATAGTAACTTCAAGATTAAAAAGCTTAATCTTGTTATTGGTTATTGTCCAACACAAAATGAAAATTTTGACAACAATGCTTTCCCTTCTTGTCTTTATAAAGGATAACATGCCTAACTATTGTTTCATTGACATCATTTATCATAAAAATCTCTGTACTACAAATTGACATTAGAAGTAAATTTCTCCAAACATGAAATCAAAATGTTCCTGATTAAAAAATAGCAATGTACCTTATGCAAAATAATATATTTCAGAAATTATATTAATCACTGAAACAAAACTATACGTCGACCGGAAACTATTGATCAAAAGGTACTATTCGACGTTTGATGAAAGGAAAGTATTCACGTAAATGAAATTAATCGCTACCCACTGCATTGCGCGGGTACACTCCTAGTATACACACATGTATGATGTTGTTCAGGAATCATGATAGATGTTTTGGTCCTAGAGACTTATATGAAAATGTAGAAACCAATATATGGTAGGCCACATGTAACATGTTACTCCCTCCATGAAATGAAAACAATAACAAATTTATTTTGGAAATATTATATTTTCATCGAAAACTCATGATGCAAATAAAAAGGAATTTCCGCATGTTTACGAACATAAATTGCTCACTATATTACGTTTATTCTACTTCTAATATCATTATCAATATATGCTGCAAGTTGATGATTGGCATGCTATGATATCATCGATATATGTAGCAATTTGATGATTCACATGCAATGGATTATATAGTTATAGAGAGTTGTTATATACATCAAATTAACCGTTATCAATGCATTTTAATTGTTATATATATATATATATATATATATATATATATATATATATATATATATATATATAGGGATGATAAAAAAACCGACAACCAAAACCTCTTCTGGAACCTCTCCCGAAACTGGACCGATTGGTACTATTCGGTCTTCGGGTATTAGTTTAACCCTTTTTCGGGTATCGGGTAATTCGGGTATGGTACTATTGATCTTCAGATTTTATGGGACTAGGAACCGAACTGAAAATATGAAGAGTCATCATAATCTTTAAAATTGCATAACTTCCTCATATGATTTCAACATTTCATGTTTCATTTTTTATCATTTAATTTAGAGTATGTAGATATTTTTAAACTATAAAAATACTTTATTTGGATGGATATTCATTGATTTACAAGCACCGAAAGACGGGGTATTAATTCTTATATTGTTTTTCTAATTCAACACTTAATCATATTCTATCTCCATCTTTGAAATTGCATTTCTTCTTTCATATATTGATGATTATTTTTCCATAATTTAATTAGAGTTCAGAGATGATAAATTGAGACTATAGAAACACTTTATTTGGATGGATATTCACCGAGTTACGAGCGTCGGAAGACAAAGCATCAATTCTAATTTGGCTTTTCTGATTCAGCACTTAATGGTATTCTTTTCCCATTTTTGAAATTGCATAACTTCTTCATACGATTTAAGAAATTGATGATTCTTTTTCCATCATTTAATTTAGAGTTTCTATATATTTTTAGACTATAAAACACTTAATTTGGATGTATATTTCCTGAGTTACAAGCCTCGAAAGACGTGGTATCATTTCTTCTTTTTTGTTAAATATGACTGTTTTGGTTGTGCTAGATCCTGCAATTTCAGTTATTTTCGGTTTCAGACCCGACCAAACCTGACCCGATCGGTTATCCGAACCGAGAACCGATTCCGGACCATGCTCATCCCTAGTTATATACGACAAATTAGTCTATGTAATTATAACAATTTATCATATAGTGGATTTTTTTTCTATGGAGGCCCATGATTTTTGTTCAATTTTAGAGTTCTCAACATATAGTTATTTTTCTATTATTATCATTAGGAGGTTTTAAGGGTCATTGAGGTCATTTTCTGAACAAGTGGTATCAGAGCTTTAGGTTTTGAAAGAGGTATTGTTTTTAGAAATTTGTAGTATACTCTTTGGTTATAGATTTTGTTTATCTTCCATGTCAAATATGAATTCTATTGATCCTTTTGTATGGCTCTTTGGAGCTTTGAAGGTTCATAGTATGCTCTGTGGTTGTAGCTCGGTCGATCTTCCACATCAAAAAGAGGATTCGTCTAACTGTTTTGTGTAAGATAGAATTATATGCGGGCTGAAAGTACGTATATATCCATAGAAGATTCTGTCTAGGAAAGAATTAGTACTTGAGCGTGCCTGTTTTGACCCTCAACTCTTTCCTCAAAATCCTTTATTAGGTGCATTACGTAAGACTTGGTGTTTATTTTTCAAGTACATAATACTTTTTTTGAGATAGGTATACAATGTCAAAATATAGTCCTATGAGGATTTATGTAGTAAGAGTTGATGGAAGGATCAACTTTGGGTTGTGGCAAATTCGAGTCAAGGACGTGTTGATCAAATCTAGGTTGCACAAGGCATTAAGGAGGAAACCGACCCTGCTTCTAACAAGTATTCAAACGTTACTAGTAAAGTCGATATTGAAGAATGTGAAGATCTGTATTTGAGAGATGCAAGTGTTATTCGTTTGTGTTTAACAAAGAATGTTCTTGCAAATGTGCATGGGATATCAGCAACAAATGAGTTGTGGGAGAAGCTTGAGTAGTGTACTAAGGCAAATGTATATCAAATCGGTTGTATCTTTAAAAACAATTTCATACTCTTTGTATGACTGGAGATAAAAAATCTTGGATTATTTAAGTATTCTTAATAACATCGTGTCAGAACTAGAGGGTATTGGAGTGGAGATTGAATATGAGGATAAAGCCTTGAGTATCATATTGTCGTTGTCATCGTCTTATGAGTATATGAAGCCCATTATGATGATGGAAAAAGACCCTAAAGTATACGGACGTTACTGGTAAACTCTTTTTGAGGGAAAAAGACTGGAAGTAACAGCAATACTTCGTTAGAAGGAATAGTTTTGATGTGCAAGAATGGGAAGAAGAAAAAATCATAGAAGAATATGGTATACTGGAAGTGCAGATAGTCTGGGTATGTCAAGAGAAATTGTCCAGGTGGATAGTTTTCGGCAAAAGACTCCGATATAGCTCACAATGTCTCCATACTTAGGGGTGAGCATGGTGCGGTTTAGGCCAAAACCAAATCGCAAAATACGGTTTTCCTAACAGTGTGGTTTCAAGTGGTGCGGTTTTGGTTTTAAAAATTGTACAATGAAATCGTGTGGCTTTAAACTGCAAGAGACCAAAAGTGAATTATTTTTTATTAAAATTTTAGCTTTTAGTCTTATATCAAGCACGACATATCGTAGAAACATGAAACAATTTTTCTTTATTACATTTTTAGCCTACAATCAAAAGTTTGGTGAAGTCATAGTCTTGGTCCACAAAACACGATCAAACTCTTGGACTATTATTATTATGAGTTACTCTTGAACTATTATGAGTTATGATGGTACATTTGATATTTTAAATCATCAAAAAATATACATAGCCTTAAACATTCTTAATAACATAAACGAATTTTAAACATATTTAATAACATAAAATATTTTTAACATATATAATATTAGTGGTGCAGTTCTGTTTTTTAAGGTCGGTTTCTAGGGTAAAACCGCACTGCACCGACTTTGGTTGGTTTTTGTCAAATTAAAAACCGCACCGTCGGTTTTTGTATCGAGTTCGGTTTTTTGGTTTTGGTATTTGCGGTTTTTTTGGATAGCTGCGGTTTTGCTCACTGTTATCCATACTTGTTCACATACTTGTTCAGGCTCGAAAATCTCTCTTTTACTGAAGGTGATGAATTCCTATGAGTTGTGACATCCCTATAGTCTGCTCGTGCTATTATGGCAAGGGATTTGCTTTTGTTAGCATGATCATGGATCTACACATGGGGATTGGATTGACATAAATACATGATGTGGGGTGATAGTTGAGTTGATGGCTGATAAAGTTCCCACTATGCCAAATGCAGAAGTTGCAACATAATTTTCAGTAATGATGTGGGGTGATAGTTGATGTTGATGGCTGATAAAGTTCCCACTATGCCAAATGCAGAAGTTGCAACATAATTTTCAGTAAGATTTTTCACATTTGCTTAGGTGAATTCTTAGGATGATTTATTCTAAGTAGATATACTCTTTTATGGTTGAGTATGATAATTCTATGACTTTAGATTATGAGTATCAATTGAAGAAAATTATCTTTTTAATATGGCTATAATTTTCATTCATTTATCCAAGGTGGAGATTGTTGAGTTTTCGTTAACAAATGAATAATACTCTCATCCCACATTGGTTGAAGAATGAAACTTTTAGTGGACTCCAAGCTTATAAAAGAAGTCTAAGGCTTTGATTTCGAAGTCTCCTAATCAAATACACTTGAAGTGTTTGGTTCTTTATTTCTTTCTCTTATTTTAGAGTGTAGAAAGTGGTCGTCAAAACTTTCAAGGGTCTGGGTACAATGGGGGGGGGGGGTTGCTTGAGAGATCAGTCTATTTGATTGTAACAATTTATCATATAGTATATCTTTCTCTCTAGAGGCTCATGGTTTTTCTTCGGTTTTAGAGTTTTCCACGTGTATTCATGTGTCTGGTTATTTTCTATTATTGTCTTTAGGAGGTTTGTTAGGGATAATTGATTCTATTTTCTCAATAACCATGTCAAGATAATTAAGGGAAAGAAGGTATGCAACATATGATAAATTTCACACCAAGCAACTATGAAATGACCTAAAAAATGTAGTATTTTAGATGCCAAAAGAGATGATATTGAAGGAAAGAATGTATGCCCTAAGGAATGTTCCAACTATGGAATGTATCCAACGAATTATATAGATACATAAATGTGTTATGTTCAAGTTAATAGTTATCAAAGAATTTTAAATGCACCAAATAAGTTTTAACGCTACCAGTCATGCTAATTAAGGCAAAGAAGGTATGCCACATATGATAATGTTCCGAGCAATAATAGTCACCAACTCAAAACTAATTGTAATAATAAAATAATGGCGTAGTGATAGCCACGAACCATCACATGCTAAATGCAATGAAAATAATAATTCCAAGCTTAAAGTAAAAAAAGAGATCTTAGATAAAGAACTCAAAATCGAATCCTTACGTCAATAACTCAAGATCAAAACCTTGTTCATATTTTAAACCCAAATCTAATCCTCGAACTATTGAACAAAGAAATATTGATCATCAAAGGATGATAAAAGGGGAATACAGAAGTTCTTGAAAGAGTTACCTTATTTGCATGGAGCAGTGATATGAAAATTAATTCTTGATGGAGTACAAGAATCTTTGGCCGGAGCAGTGATGTGCAGATTAGTTCTTGACGGAGTACATGGTTCTTTGGTCGGAGCAGTGATGCGCAATTTAGTTCTTGGAGTAGAAGTTCTTTGGTTGGAACAGGGATGTTATTTCTTATTTGTGTTCAATTTTACCATGTTGTGTTTCTTTCTAGTGCCACCGAATTGATTGTTGAATTGTTAAAGTTGGAAGGATTTCCGTTGACTGAAAACCAGTTATTGGATGAATCGGGTGTGGTTGAAACCATAGACCAGATGCTGTAAGCCTTTACTATTTAGCCACTTTTCAACTTAGATTATTTAAGATTTAGTTTTAGGTGTTAAAAAGGATAACTTAAAGATTGTGTTAGGTTTTTTATTTTGTAGGTTCCAAGAGAAGTGTGGGCATGGCTCTATCAGCAATGTTATAATTGGCAACTTCAAGTTATAAAAAGGAAGGAGTTGACGGGCCTGCTTACTTACAAAGCCATGTCTAACAAATTGATGCGGGTTTGGGAGTTCAGCTTCAACCACCACTTCATAATGGCTTGAAGAAGACATTCTAAATGACACTCTAAACCTTCCTTAAACTTTGGAGTAGAACCACCTCATAATGAAGGTCCAAACTTTGTTTCTTTAGATGAGCAACTTGTTAAAATTATTGAAATCCATCCTCAAACCATCACCTCATAATCCACTTCAACAACACATTCTAAACCTTCCTTTAAGTTTTAGAGTACAACCACCTAAAAATCAAGGTCCAAACTCCATTACTTTAAATGAATAAGTTGTTAACGTTGTTGGAGTCCGTCCTCTACCACCACCTCATAATCAACTTCAAGAACACATTCTATACCTCTTTAAAACTTTGGAATACAATCACCTCAGAATCAAGGTCCAAACTTTCTAAACGTTCTAATAAATATAGAATATGATAGTGTTGATTGAGTCCAATCTCATAATCAACTTCATGTCAAACCACCTCACAATTAAGCATAAACTTTGTTAACATTCCTTTACTAAAAGAAGTTGACTTTTAGAAATCGAACATTTCTGTTGAATATGAAGCTAAAATTTTTGGCTACACTGACCCATATTTCGACACATACGAAGTTCCATTCCTCTTAATGAACCAATCACCGAGGAATACGTGTGGACAAGATACTATACTCGTGTACATGGACATACTGTAAAGCATCACTATAGGTGTGATTCAAATGATCAATGTATGGTGACCAAGGTGGCCTCAACAAATATAAGCACAATAATCCTAGTGTAGCCTACATATATATGTTGTTTTGATTTGTTTATCCTAATGACTCCAAGAGCAATGATTTGAAGGCTAGATATATGTTGTTTTCATTTAGGGATTTAATGGTGCCATATACCTACATAACCTATATATACACAAATCATATCAACAAAAACATGATTAAATATTGGCATTTTCTTCCAATAATTATGTTTTTTATTTTGTTTTTTGAATGTTATTTGGTTTAAGTGTTTTACTAATAGAATATGGGACATATTAATGATTCATTATTATTTTGTTATTTTCTGTTTTCAAGTAAATGGTGAGGTTCCTTCAATGTTTCTTTATCTAGAATTATGAGCAGCAGATGGTGCAGCTACTAAATGCAGGTTGGATGTGTTACATAACTTTAAAGATTACAAATATCGGTCATTTTTAAGGCTCGGATGAAACTTTTTTAACAGATTTGTTGCGTACTTTTGTTTAGGAGTTTATGAAGTACATACGTTATTTAATGTCTCACTGAAATACAAGTATTGAGAGTGACCAATTTTAATGTTTAATATCTGTAAGTTTTTGGTTTTACCAGGATATTTATTTTTATATCATTGTTTATATTTACGGTTTTTTTTGTTGAATATCATATCTATGTTTTTAGTCATGTTTAGTTTGAAATGTAATGTATATGGGTTTTCCCATATGAATAATTGATACAATTGAAAATCAATGTGGTGTCCTAAAAAGGTAATTATATGGGTATTTGGCTTAATGACAATGGTTTTTTCAACTATAAATTTCTTGGTAATTGATAGAAAAAAATTTAATAGAAAAAAGACACTTTTTTATCTAGTAACAATTTTATTTGATTAAAAAACTTTTCAACTGTACATTACATTTATATCGTTATAATATATTAATACCGTTATAATTTTTAAAATAAAGTATTTATAAATGCAAACAATATACTTAAAGGTGTTGTTTGTTTTTGAAGAGGTAAAATGTCTGCAGTCTGCAGACCACATCTGTAGAAGAAGAGGTGGACTAAACGTCTGCAGTCTACAAGAAAATTAATGTTTATTTTCTAAAGTCTGTAGACTGCTAAAATAAACTGAAATTTAAATAAAACATTGTAATTTATTTGTTGGTTTATATTTTTTTGACAAAACACGCCCCTTTTTCTTAAAAATTAGCATGTCAACAACAACGACAATGATACATCAATCTCATAAGAATAACATAGAACGGTTATTTTATAAATCATATTCAACATGATAAAATAGAAAAAAAAAGCGAGTCTACATTCTGAATATTATTATATCAATATTGTTAATACATGTTTTTTTATAATAATTATGTACCCTTTTGAGTAATTATTAGTTAATTTTATGTTACAAGTTTTAATTTTTTATATTTATGCAATAGTTATAAAAACAAAAAAAAAGAAAAAAAAAAAAACAAAAACAAAAACAAAAGAGAAAAAACAAACAAAAAAAAAAACAAAAGAAAAAAAAAACAAAAAGTGTATTTTTTTTCCTTAAAAGACTTCTGCGAGAAATGTGTTCACGCTCGCAGATGTTGGTCAATGTCTTCTTGTAGAAGAAGACGTGGACACGCTTTGACGTATGCAGTCTTCTAAAAACAAACATTCTGCGAGCAAAACGTCTTCTCGCCCGCAGACATAAGTGATTAGAAGAGCTTCTAATCAAAAAACAAATACCACCAAAGAAACTGATGTACGCCACTTTGAATAACTTATCCATGCATTGTTTTCAAATATTGTATCACTGTTAATGTTATTGAAATTTGTTTGATACACTCATTCATAAATGAGTGAAGTTAAAAATGCAGGGGGTGGGTAAAGATGATTTAGTAATGTACTTTGTGTGTAAAGATGATTTTGCAATGAACTATATGAAAAGAGGTGGTTTTTAGTAATCAAACTTTGTAGAGTAAGTTTTTAGCAACCTACTTAGTGGTTAAATATTTATCTATAAATGTAATTTTTGAAATGAGTTTCTTTAGCAACCGAATCTAAACAGAATCGATCCGGAATCGAAAAACTGAAATAAAATAACTTGTGAGAAAAGCAGACAAGTAGTGTATGCGGCCAAATTTCCTTGTCAACGATAAGCACTCTACATACGATATGTTGCAGCAATAAATACAAGAAGAACAAGCAAAGATCAACACAAGAATTAAGTGGTTCACTCGATCACAAGATCAAGCTACACCCACTGTCGAGCTAGAGAGATTTTATATTGATTGAATGCTATACAAAATTACAAGTATAACTGCACTCTACAATATTCACACACACTCGTGATCTTGATTCTAGAGTAGGGAAATGAGTATATAAAGGAGGGGTGCAGAATGGAGAAGATATGGCAGATCTTCTAGACAATGACTTTCTGCACATAGACTAGCTGATGTGACAGTACAAGGAACATGCTGTGGCAGACAAGCAGTGTATTATTAACATACTATGTAGACCGACTTCCTGACACCAGTAATCCTTTTGTACTTCTGCCAGAGGGATACTTCCTACTGAAGTAACATAACCCTTTGATCAGCTTTTTGATGCTATTCATGGACCGAAGTGAGGCTGCTCCTCGGTCCGGATGAAGCCTCCTGTCTTCTGACGTAGAGTCACTCCACTCCGGATTAGACTCCACCTACTCAACAATCTCCCACTTGGAGACTAATAAGGACTTGATTCTCCTGTCTGCCAAGTGTTACCAACCAAGATCCATTACTCTCACTAGTTCCTCGTCTTCGACTTCTGCGGAAGACCAGCTGAAGTCATGCACAACTTCAACTTATCCAATGGAACCACCTTGGTGAACATATCTGTAGGATTCTTTGCACCATGGATTTTCATCAAGATGAACATAACTTCGGCTATCAACTCTCGAATAAAATGGTATCTCATCTTGATGTGTTTCATCCTGCTGTGAAACACCAGATTCTTTGCAAGATAAAATTGCACTCTGATTGTCACAATGCAACACACAATCCTTTTGTTCTTGCCCCAGCTCTTCTAGGAAGTTCTTCAACCACAACAACTCCTTGCTAGCTTCAGCCACTGCCATGTATTCTGCTTCTGTGGTTGAGACAGCTACACTCTTCTGCTGCAATCTGGACATCCAAATGACTACGGTTCCTCCAATTATAAAAACATAACCATTAGTGCATTTCCCTAAATCCGTGTAGCCCCTAGATCTGCATCATTAAAACCCTAAAGGACCACCTTCTGCCTTTTGTAGCTAAGGATGTGTCTGATGTTCCCTTCAAGTAGCGTAGCAGCCACTTGACTCCTTGCCAATGCTCTTCCCTGGATTCGACATAAATCTGCTGACGACTCCCAGTACATGTGCAGTGTCTGGCCTCGTGCACACCATAGTGTGCAACAGACTGCCTACTACAGATGCATATGAAACCTTAGCCATTTCTTCCTTGTCTCTATCCGTCTTTGGGGTTTGCTCTTTTGAAAGCTTTAAGTGGCTTCCAAGCGGGGTGCTTCGGACCTTAGCACTTGCCATGTTGAACTTCTCCAAAACTTTCAGAATGTACTTCTCCTCAGAAAGTTTGATCTCGCCCAAAGTTCGGTTTCTGACAACGCTCATGCCCAGAATTTGCTTAGCAGGTCCGAGGTCTTCCATCTCAAATTCCTTAGACAACTACTGTTTCAGCCTGTTGATCTCCTGTATGTCAGCACCCGCTACTAACATATCATCAACATAGAGAAGACGATGATGTATGAGGTCTTGAGTTGCTTCCGGTAACAGCAGTGGTCGCTGTCACTCCTCCGGAACCAATTTCTCCTCATGAAGTCATCAAACTTCAAGTACCACTGGCTTGGAGCTTGTTTCAATCCGTACAGACTTTCTTTAAGCGACATACCAGGTTTTCTTTCCCAGCAATCTCAAAACCTTCTGGTTGCGCCATGTAGATGTCTTCTTCTAGGTCACCATGCAAGAACGCAGTATTGACATCTAGTTTCTCTAGGTAGAGATCCTCGGATGCTACGATCCTAAGCACCATTCAGATTGTGGTCATCTTCGCAACCAGAGAATTTTTTTTTGTAATCAACCCCTTCCTTCTGTTGGAACCCCTTTACCAATAATCGTACTTTGTATTTCTTACTCCCATCAGCTTTGTCCTTGACCCGAAACACCCACTTGTTGTACAATGCATTCTTCTTTGCTAGTAACTTAACAAGGGACCAGGTCTCATTCTTGTCAAGTAAGCATATCTTATCCTCTATTGCCTTCTTCCACTATACGGAGTCTTTCATCCTCAAGGCTTCAAGAGAAGATTCTGGTTCCCCATTCTGGGTCAGCAATAGGTAATTTGCTAATGCAGGGTATCGAACCAGATGTCTTCTCTCTCTAGTGGATCTCTTGAGAAAACCTAGAGCTGCAGTTCCTGATTCATCACCTTTGCTTCAGTTAGAGGTGTTACCATCCTCATTGGACAAGCTCCCAATATCTCCGGTTCTCCCAGATGCTTTTTCATTACTCTAGTGCTTCCGGAGTCCCTAATCGACTCTTCCTCGGAAGGCTTCGCATGATTATCTTCTAGTGATTCCTCAAACACAACTTGCTCCTTTGGTTCTGTTGGTTTGCTTCGATCAGTTCCTAAGAAAGTGCCTTTATATGAGGCACTTTTGTTGAATATCACGTCCCAAATTTTGATAACCCTTCCCCTCTGGCTATCCCAACATCGGTACCCCATGCTATCCATGCCATATGCAATAAAGAAGCAGTTCTTTGACTTGTCCTCTAGGTTGTCTCTTTCACTCTCCTTAGTCTTGACATATGAGGCGCTTCCGAACACTCTGAAGTGTTTGAGGAAAACCTCATGATCCCGCCATTACTCTTCAGGAATCTTGAACCCTAGGGGGACTGAGGTTCCTCGGTTGATTAGGTAAGCAGCGGTGTTAACGGCATCTGCCCAGAACATCTTTGGCATTCCTGCATGCAATCTCATGCTTTTCGCCCTTTCATTTAGAGTTCTGTTCATCCGTTCTCTTATGCCATTCTGCTGAGGGGTTTTTGGGACCGTCTTTAACATCCACATCCCATGCTCAGCGCAAAAATCAACAAATTATCTACTGCTATATTCACCCCCATAATCGGATTTAAGGCATTTGAATTTGAGACATGTCTCGGTCTCGACAGGAGCTCTCCATTTCTTGAAAGTGGCAAAAACTTTAGATATGTTTTTAAGGAAGTAAACACATACCTTCCTCGTTGAGTCATTAATGAATGTAACATAGCAATTAGATACTCCGACCAAAGATACAGAGGTTGGTACGTAGAAATCAGAATGCACAAGATCGAGTTTCATAGCATTCGGAGCTTGGCCTACCTTAGGGAAGGTGACCTTCTTTTGTTTACCAAATACATAGGGCTCACAGAATTCTTCAACAACCTTCCTTAACCTCTGGAATCTAGCCTTTAGCAGCCAATATCTTCATTCCATTTACACTCATGTGACCAAGCCTTTGGTGTCATAGAGTAGAGGTCTTCTGATCTTATTCAGAAGCATTGATCTCATCCGAGGAATCCTCCACCATATACAAGGATCCTCGCTTATGGCTACGAGCAACGTCCATGTTACCCTTCGATACTTTCCATTGATGGTTGTCAAACTCAACCGTGTGCCCCTCATCATCCAACTGCCCCACCGATATCAACATCCTCTTTAGACCGGAATGAACTTGACATCCTTCAAAGTTCATTTCGTTCCCAAGGACGTCCGGAGTGTAACGTCTCCAGCTCCTGTTATATCTAGTCTCTTGTTGTCAGCAAATCTCACTTTGTCGCTGTAACTTCTGAAATTCTTCATAACGTTCAGCCAGGACAAGCATGGAAGGATGGACCCGAGTCCATTATCCAGGACTCTATGGAACTCTCTACACAGTAGATGAGTGCATCTTCGAAATCGTACGCAAGGTTCACTTCTTTCTTCACACCTGCGAATTCAGAAGGCTTTGGACATTGATTTAAAAAATGACCACTCTCCTTGCAGTTCCAGTAGACAACGTCTTTTCTGCTCTTGGACTGTCCTCTTTTTCGTGACCTCGATCTTCCTTTACCACCACCACTGCTACCTCGGTTTGGTCTTCTCCTTCTCTCTTCGGTTGACAAAGCATTGTGGAACACTCACCTGCATTCCTCTTCCAGATGTCTTCCCCAACGATTAAGTCTTGAATGCCTTCGAACACGAGCTTTGTAGTTCCTAGCAAACTACTAACTGGAGTTACCGTTCCAGACCAGCTATTTGGAAGTGAAGACAATAGCAGCAAGGCTTGGACATCATCGTCAAAACCAATGTCCACCGATATCAATCTCGATATGATGGAATTGAACTCGTTGACATGTTCTGCTACAAAACCTCCTTCCTTCATCTTTGTGTTCACAAGCTGTTTTACCAAGAAAACCTTGTTTGCGGCTGAAGGTTTTTTATACATATTGGACAGCGCTTTGAGCAAGCCATACGTGGTCTTCTCGTTGACTATGTTGTAAGCAACGGACTTCGACAACGACAATGTGACAACACCCAAAGCCTGCCGGTCCAACAGTTCCCACTCCTACAAGGGCATATCCTCTGGTTTCCTTCCAGTCAACGGGAGATGAAGCTTTTCTGGTAAAGATAATCTTCTATCTGCATTCTCCAGAACCCAAAATCATGTCCGTCTAATCTATCGATCTTGATCTCCTTTCTTCATCCATAGCTCTGATTCCAGTTTGTTGAGAAAAGCAACAAGAGAGATTGTAAACTCAACATCTCAAGAACACGATGTGACCAAACAACCCTCTCGACGATAAGCACTCTACACACGATTTCTTACAGGAATAAATACAAGAAGAACAAGCAAATATCAACACAAAGAATTTCGTGTTTCACTCGATCACAATATCAAGCTACGTCCACTGCCGAACTAGAGAAATTTTATATTGACCGAATGTTATACAAAATTACAAGTATAACTGCACTCTACAATATTCACACACACACACACTTGCAATCATGATTTTGGAGCAGGGAGATGAGTATACAAAGGAGGGGTGCAGAAATCGAGAACATATGGCAGATCTTCTAGACATTGACTTTCTGCACATAGACCAAATGTTACAGTACAAGGAACATGATGTGGCAGACAACCGGTGTACAATTAGCGTACTATGCAGACTACCTTCGTGACACCAGAAGTCCTTTTGTACTTCTGCCAGAGGATACTTCCTACTGAAGTAACATTGTCCTTCGACCAACTTGTTGATGTTATTCACGGACCGGAGCGAGGCTGCTCCTCGATCGGGATGAAGCCTCATGTCTTCGGACGTAGAGTCACACCACTATGGATTAGACTCCACTTACTCAACAAAAATCCTATAAACCGAGAACTGAACCCATTTAAGATTCAGTGCCATTATGGTTCTGTTGGTTTTATGTATAATTTTGATTTGTAATTGATAAGATCAGTTTCAGAACCAGGTTGAACCCGCCCAAATCTTAAGAAACCAAAATCAAAAAATTTAAATTTAAGAAACAGAGAACCCAATCGATTTACATATACTAAATGATAGATTAAACGCCATTTGTCGATGATTTACGTATACTTTGGAGCATGAATTGTTTCCGAAAGGAATTTAGTTGAAGAAAACTATTCGCTGTCGCCGCTTTCGAAATGTATTGATATTATGTATTAAATGTAACTACATTTATTTACGTATTTAGATTGCATGCTATCATCCTAGTATGTGTGTGTGTATACACACACACTGTCGACGTAACTCAAGGATTTGTAGGAGGTTGTTCACGAAATCATGATAGATGTTTTGGTCCGAGAGAGTTATATGAAAATGTAGAAACGAATATATGGTAGGCTACATGTTACTCCCTCCATGAAATGAAGACAAAAACAAATTTATTTTGGAAATATTATATTTTCATTGAAAACTCACAATTCAAATAAAAAGCAATTTTCCACAGGTTTTACTAACATAGATTGCTCATTTTATTACGTTTATTCTACTGATAAGATATCATCGATATATGTTGCAACTTGATAATTGGCATGCTAAGATACCATCGATATATACAACAAGTTGATGATTGGCATGCTAAGATATGATTGATATATGCAGCAATTTGATGATTGTTATGCAATGGATTATATAGTTACACAAAGTTTTTATATACAACAAATTAACCGTTATCAAAGGATTTTAAATTGTTATATATAGGGATGATAAAAAAATCGATAACCGAAACCTCTCTCGGAACCTAACTGGAAACTGGATCGATCGGGTAATTCGGTTCAGTCTCAGGGTATTGGTTTAACATTTATTCGAGTATCGGGTAATTCAAGTATGTAACTATTGGTCTTTGGGTTTTATGGGCCTAGGAACCAAACTAAAAATTTGAAGAGTCATCCCAATTTTTAAAATTGCATAACTTCCTCATATGATTTCATAATTTCATGATTCTTTTTTCATCAATTAAGTTTAGAGTTTGTAAAGGGGGTATGAATTCTGATATTGTTTTTTTGATTCAACACTTAATGGTATTTCTTGCCCATCTTTGAAATTCCATAACTTCTTCATATGATTCCAGAAATTGATGATTATTTTTCCATAATTTAATTTAGAGTTCGTAGATATTTTTAGACTATAGAAATGCTTTATTTGGATGGATATTCACCGAGTTACAATCCTCAGAAGAAGGCGTATCAATTCTGATTTTGTTTTTTCGATTCGGAATTCTTTCCCCATTTTTAAAATCGCATAACTTCTTCATATTTAAGAAATTGATGATTCTTTTTCCATCATTAGAGTTTCTATATATTTTTAGACTATAAAGACACTTAATTTGGATGCATATTCATTGAGTTACAATCCCCGTAAGACGTGGTATCATTTATGTTTTTTTGCTACATCTAACTTTTTTGTTTGTTCTAGATCCTACATTTTCGATTATTTTCCGTTTCAGACCCGATCAAACCAGGCTCGATCCGTTATTTGAACCGAGAACCGATTACCCAATCGGTTTGGTCTTCGGTTCTTCATTTTCGTCTTAGTCGGTCTTCGTTTCTTTCAGGTTCTGTTCTAGTCAGTCAAATTTCAGACCCGTGCTCATCCCAAGTTATATACGACAAATTAGTCTATGTAATTGTAACAATTTACCATATAACAAATTTTTTCTGTGGAGGCCCATGATATTTCTTCAATTTTGGAGTTTTCCACGTATAATTATTTTCTATTATTATGTTTAGTAGATTTTTGGGGGTCATTAATGCCATTTTCCCAACAAGTGGTATCTTTGAAGAAGGTATTGGTTTTGGAAATTTGTAGTAAACTTTGTGATTATAGCTTTTTTTATCTTCCATGTCGTTAACGAATTCTATTGATCACATTGGATAGTTCCAGGGTACTTTGAAGGTTCGTAGTATGCTCTTGGTTGTAGCTTGGTCGATCTTCCACATCAAAAAGAGGATTAGGCTAACTGTTTTGTGTACGATAGAATTATATGCGGGCTGAAAGTATGCATATATCCATAGAAGCTTCCATCTAGAAAAGAATTGGTACTTGAGCGTGTCTGTTTTGACCCTCCACTCTTTCCTCTGAATCCTTTATTACGTGCATTATGTAAGACTTGGTGTATATTTTTCTAGTACGTAATACTTTTTTGAGATACGTATACAATGTCAAAATATAGCCCCATGAGATTTGATGTAGTAAAATTTGATGGAAGGATCAACTTTGGCTTGTGGTAAGTTCAAGTCAAGGATGTGTTGATCCAATCTGGGTTGAACAACGCATTAAGAAGGAAACTGACCCCTGCTTTTAGTAAGGATTCAAATATAACCAGTAAAGTTGATGTTGAAGAATGTGAAGTCCTGGATTTGAGAGTGGCAAGTGTTATTCGTTTGTGTTTAAAGAAAAATGTTCTTGCAAATGTGCATGGGATATCAGTAGTAAAGGAGCTTTGGGAGAAGGTTGAGTAGTTGTACTAAGGCAAAGGTATATCGAATCAGTTGTATCTCTAAAAAAATTTCATACTCTTCGTATGAGTGGAGATACAAAAATCTCGGATCATTTAAGTATTCTTAATAACATCGTGTCGGAACAGGAGGGTATTGGCGTGGAGACTGAATATGAGGATAAAGCATCGAGGGTCGTATTGTCGTTGTCATCGTCCTATGAGCATATGAAGCCCATTATGATGATGGGAAAAAGACCCTAAAGTATGCAGATGTTACTGGTAAGTAGCAACAATACTTCGTTAGAAGGAATAGTTTTGATGTGTAGGAACAGGAAGAAGAAATAATCAAAGAAGAATATGGTATACCGGAAGTGTAGATAGTCTGGGCATGTCAACAGAAATTGACCAGGTGGATAGTTTTTGGCAAAAGGCTCTGATATAGCTAGCAATGTCTCCATACTTACTGAAGCTGATGAATTCCTATAGTTGTGACATTGATATCATATTCATATTGCAAATATTGCGGGTGATATCATAGTGTTTTTATGAATAAATTAAGATAAAAAGGGCTTAAAATACTCACAACACTTGGAAATGTTTTTAAACAGGACTTTTGGACAAACAAGCGAAAAGTGGCAAAAGTTGGAGCAAAAGGGGGCAAAAAATGACAAGTTTCTGAAAATTGAAGAATAGCGATGCTATCTTTCCAATTAGCGATGCTATCTGGGATGTTACAAAATATCCGGGTTGTTGAGATCGCGATGCTGACCGGACCAAGTCTTTCGGAGGGAGCAAGATAGCGACGCTACCTTAAGAGATAGCGCTGCTATCTCCTGTGGAGTCTATAAATAGCGGATCATTTAAACCAATAAGGTGTTCATAAGCTCTCATCACCACCCACGACTTAGAGAGCATTCATGGCTATTTTCTGAAGATTTAGAAGCCGAATCACTTCTTTTACGATTCGGTTTACGTAGATTTGGTTGTAAATTTACATTTTCATTTCTACATTTCTTATTCTAATCTGGCCATCTCTGGCTAGAACCCTATATTTAGTTCTGGGTTTGAACATGTTTGTCGTTTAGATTGAAACATTCGGTTTGATGTTGGTTTGTGATTAATTCTAGTGATCATTTTCTTGTTTTCAGTTTAAGTCTTGAATTTGATTTGTTTTTTACTGATCACCGTAGATAAATTGAATTCACACAAAGTTAATCTATTAAGTGAGAAACCTAATCGTTTTGCAAGTTGATGTTTGGTAACAATAACAAGCATCCTTGTTAAGAATTTGGACACATGTTCACACACTTCTGAGTGTATGAGAAGAATTGGACATTGTTGGTACTTGCACATCTAATGCGGTTCTTTCATTTAATCTAAGAGCATGTTTAGGTTGGGTAATAAGGAACTAGGTTTAGGTAAAGATCATGCATTATATAGACAATTTAGCATGTTAACTTTATAAGGACTGCATTTCATGACTTTTAAAAGCCAACTCAGAATTTTGAATCATAAACACATCAAAGTGAATTCAATATAGATTGATAGACATCGAAGATTCAGAACTTGGCTTTTTTTCCATTTGAATTCTTAATTTTTATTACTTCCATGCTTTTCTTTCTTCTTTTATTACAAAAACCCCCCATTACAAACACTCTATGTATTTTGTACTAAGTGGCATAGACCTTATATCTCGTGTCTCTATGGTTCAAAGCTGCTTGCCGTGTACGCTATCCAAGTGCAGTATAGCAGTGATATTTTGGGACATATTTTACATATTTTCAAGCGTATTTATGAGGTTGACATCCCTTAACAGACATCTATGTGGTTTGTCCGTGCTATTATGGAAAGGGATATGTTTTTGTTAGCATGATCATGGATCTACACATGGGGATTGGATTGGAATAAATATAAGATGTGGGTGATAGTTGTGTTAATGGCTAATAAACCTCCCAATATGCCAAATGCGGAAGTTGCAACATAATATTCAGCAATGTTTTTGACATTTGTTGAGGTGAAATTCTTTAGGATGAATTATTCTAAGTAGATATAATCTTTTATGGTTGAGTATAACAATTCCATGACTTTAGATTAATGAGTATAAATGGAAGACAATGATCCTTTTAATGTGGCTATAAATTTCATTCAATTATCCAAGGTGGAGATTGTTGAGTTTTGGCAAACAAATGAATAATGCTCCCCATCCCACATTGGTTGAAGAATGAAACTTTTAGTGGACTCCAAGCTCATAAAAGAAGTCCAAGGATTTGGTTTCAAAGCGTCCCAATCAAATACACTTGAAGTGTTTGGTTCTTTATTTCTTTATCTTATTTCAGAGTGTAGAAGGTGGTCTTAAAAACTTTCAAGGGTGTCTGTGTACTGGGTGGGGGTGGTGAGGGATTGCATGAGATATTAGTCTATCTAACTATAACAATTTATCATATAGTATATCTTTCTCTCTAGAGGCTCGTTGTTTTTCTTCGATTTTAGAGTTTTCCACGTATATTCTTGTGTCTAGTTATTTTTCTATTATTATCTTTAGGAGGTTTGTTAGGATTAATTGATTCTATTTTTTCAATGACCATGTCTATATAATTAAGAGAAAGAAGGTATGCAACAGATGATAACATTCACACCAAGTAACTATGGAATTCTGTAAACAATGTAGTATTTTAGATGTAAAAAAGAGATGATATGGAAGGAAAGAATGTATGCCCTAAGGAATGTGCCAATTATGGATTGTATCCAACGAATTATATAGATACATAAATGTGTTATGTTCAAGTTAATAGGTATTGAAGAATATTAAATGCACCAAATAAGTTTTAACGGTGCCAGTCATGCTAATGAAGGCAAAGAAGGTATGCCACATATGATAACGTTTACAGCAATAATAGTCAATAACTCAAGACTAATTGTAATAATAAAAGAATGGCGTAGTGATAGCGACGAACCATCACATGCTAAATGCAATAAAAATAATAATTCCAATCTTAAAGTAAAAAAGAGATGTTAGATAAAGAACTTAAATTTGAATCCTTATGTCAATAACTCAAGATCAAAACCATGTTCATATTATAAACCCAAATCTAATCCTTGAACTATTGAACAAAGAAATATTGATAATCAAAGGGTGATAAAATAAAAGCCCCATTTGATAAGAATTAAATAATAGACATTGAAAAAAAGGAACATGATGGCAGATACAAGAGGAATACAAAAGTTCTTGAAAGAATTACCTTATTTGCATGGTGCAGTGATATCCAGATTAAGTGTTGACGGAGTACAAGGTTCTTTGGCCGGAGAAGTGATGTGCAATTTAGTTCTTAAGGGTAAAAGCTCTTTGGTTGGAACATGGATGTTATTTCTTATTCCTGTTCAACTTTACCACGTTGAGTTTCTTTGTAGTGCCACCAAATTTATTGTTGAGTTGTTAAAGTAGGAAGGATTTCCATTGACTGCAAACTAGTTATTGGATGAACCGGGTGTGGTTGAAACCATAGACAGATGTTGTAAGCCTTTCCTATTTAGCCACTTTTCAAATTAGATTATTTAAAGATTTAGTTTTAGCTGTTAAAAAGATTATTTAAAGATTATGTTTAGTTTTTCATTTTGTTGATTCCAAGAGAAAGTGTGGGTATGGCTCCATCAACAAGGTTATAATTTGGAAACTGCAACTTATAAAAAGTTAGAAGGACTTGACTGGCCTGGTTACTTACAAAGCCATGTCCAACAAAGTGATGCGGATTTGGGAGTTCGGCCTTAACCACCACTTCATAATAACTTGAAGAAGACATTATAAACCTTCATTTAAACTTTGGAGTACAACCACCTCAGAATCAAGATCCAAAATTTTGTTCCTTTAGATGAACAAGTTGTTAATGTTATTGAAATCCAGCCTTAAACCACCACCTCATAATCCACTTCAATAACACATTCTAAACCTTCCTTTA
>CM042013.1:112344636-112404636 GCA_023525715.1 Cichorium intybus | reverse complement strand
GCTTTGTTTGATTTTTCCTCGTCTGTTTCAATTGGAGCAAAACAAGACTGCTAAGGTTAAAGATATGCTAGCGGATAACAGGCCATTAAAGGCTGGTGTCTTAATATTCGAGAAGGACGGAGTAAAGAAGAATTGGATAATTTGATAAAGATAATTTCAAAAGTTTCCCTGAATTCTAAAATCGATATATGGTGGTGCCCAGGAGGTCCGAACAAAATTTTTACTGTTGCGTGGTTGAGGAAAAAAATTATGTATGTTCGTTCGAATCTGCTCGGATTAAACAGGTGGTGCAAATGGGTCCCAAAAAAACATAATATCTGTATATGGAGAATGTTTAAAAATCGCCTACATGTCAAGGACATGTTGCATAGAAAGGGATGCTGTTTGGATTCGATGCTTTGCGACGTTTGTAAAGTGAAGGAAGAATCTGTGTCTCATGCCTTAGTTGATTGCCCTAGAAGTAAGCAGACATGGGATTTAATTTGTAAATGGTGGAACATACAAAATAAGGAGTTTGAGTTTGGTGGCGATAATTCTCTTCAGCCCTGGTTTGACGATTTTTTGAGTCAATTTAAAAGTAATTTGGAGAGAAAGCTGTTTCTTGTGGTAGGATACGCCACTTTTAGTGCTTTATGGTTTGAAAGAAATGAAGTGATTTTTCATAACAGGCGAAGGAGCGTGGAAGATGTTTTTCTCAAAATCCAGAAGGAAGCTTTTGTTTGGATTGACTACAGATCGTCTAAGTTTATTTTAGATAGGAGTTTATGGCTTATGTCGCCTAGTTTAGCTTTCAAACCTATGTAACGTTTTTGGGCAGGCTCCAGCTCCTTGTTGGGGTTTTGCTTGTTTTAATTCTATGTTGCCTTTCATATATATATATATATATATATATATATATATATATATATATATATATATATATATATATATATATATATATATATATATATATATATATATATATATATATATATATATATATATATATATATATATATATAGACACACATACATACAAGTATTCGTTACTACTAGCAACGACAACTAAGACTACTGTTAGTGTTCAGAACGAGTCGTTGACCAACTCGAAGTTTGCATGTGTTTATGTTTGGATTGTTGTGTTGGCGGTTTGAATGAAAAAGTGTTTTGTTAAAATGTTGATTATGAAAAACAATAGTCTTATCTCTGAAATGCAAGTTCCGAAGGTTATCAATGAATATGTTTGCTTTTGAATGTCTTGGTTGTATTCATTTCATATATGTGTCTGAATTATGTCATATCGAAATCCAGTCTTGGATTTCGGAAACTTGCAAAAGAAAGATCTCAAAAGACCAACTAATTCAGAAGACCAAGCTCCGAAGATGCCAAATTCAGAAGCATGCTAAAGTTCAGAAGTAAAACAAGTTCGGAAGCTCATGCTCAGAAAACATAATATTCTGAAATGGTCAAGGTATCGAAATCCATTCAGGATTTCAGAACAACACTCAAGGAAACTTCTGAATACTATTGTACTTGAACATTCACAAAGACTGAAGACTGAGGTTAAAGATGAGACAAAATGGATAAGTACTTCAAGTTATAGGAAATGATTAGACTAGATCAGGCGTGGGCTTTTAGAAGCATGTTCGTGTACTGTTTATATTACTTTATTCTAGATTAGCCACCCTAGTCTGACATTGTATTATTTTAATATTTAGAAACATCTTGTCTGACTGAAGAGAGACGTGTTGTCTGCTCTTCAGTCCTTAGGATATTATCCGACGGTCCTCCCTTGCACTATAAAAGGGAGACCAAGTCTTCATTCAGTCTTATGTGTTTTGAGAGACAATTTGTGACACTTCAATGATATATATATATATATATATATATATATATATATATATATATATATATATATATATATATATATATATATATATATGCCACCCTAGTCTGACATTGTATTATTTTAATATTTAGAAACATCTTGTCTGACTGAAGAGAGACGTGTTGTCTGCTCTTCAGTCCTTAGGATATTATCCGACGGTCCTCCCTTGCACTATAAAAGGGAGACCAAGTCTTCATTCAGTCTTATGTGTTTTGAGAGACAATTTGTAACACTTCAATGATATATATATATATATATATATATATATATATAAATATATATATATATATATATATATATATATATATATATATATATATATATATATATATATATATATATATATATATATATATTGTTACAAGTAATTGGTGAATGACAACATTATGTCATCACTTTGTCATCACTTTGCATTTACCAATTAAACAACTATATTTGAATAGTAGACTTGGTAGTATAAATAGACCATCAATGTAAGGAAGAAAATGCATCTCATATCAACTCTTTCACAAGTGATATAAACTCTCTCTACTCTCTCCAAGCTCTCAAGCTTTCTTTCTTTCTTCATCTATATTCTAGTTTTTAGTTTGTTCATAATTGTCGTGGTAACGCTGAATTTATAACACGTTATCAACACGAGGCTCTAACGAAGGCAATTAAAAGACACATCGATCTTAATCAAGGTATGTAATATCATCAAAACTAGAATGTTAATTAATAATAATAATCATAATAATAACGACAACAAAAAAACAATTTATTCTCGAAGTTATGACTACTAACAAATTTTGTTTCTTATTTATCCTTGACGTTATGACTACTAACGAAGTTCATTTCTTATTCTAACTTTATTTACGCTTCATTGATATTTATTAGTGCAAACTAACTTTTATTATCGCATACTAATTTTTATTTATGCAACTAACATTTATTTATGCAAACTAACGTTTATTTACGGCAACTAACGTTTATTTATGCAATTAACGTTTATTTACGGCAACTAACATTTATTTAGGCAAACTAACATTTATTTACACATACTAACATTTATTTATGTATACTGACGCTTATTTATATAAACTAACGTTTATTTATGTATACTAACTATTTTCCATGCTCTGACATCTATTTATATATACTAACGTTTATTTATGCGCAACCGATTCAAAAAAAATAAAATTTTAAATTTTAAAATAAAAGGAATTTGAGAAGATTCATCTTTTTAATTATGTCTGTAACTATAATAGAAATAGTAAAACTCATCCCCACCTTTAAACGACAAATTTAATGAGTTTTATTTTTCTTAGGAACTACAATATGTCAAACATTGCAAAGCTTGAATTTACCGCTCTTGAAGTCAGCGGAAAGAACTACATGCCTTGGACTATAGATGTTACGATGCATCTTGAGTCCATGGATTTATCTGAAACTATAAAAGAAAAAAATAAGTGCACGTCGCAAGATAAAGCACGTGCAATAATTTTCCTTCGCAAACACATCGATGAAATGTTGAGGTATGAATACCTCAATACCACCGATCCTAGCACTATTTGGAAAAGCTTAAAAGAAAGATTTGATCACCAAAAAGAAGTTATACTTCCAAGTGCTAGGGCTGAATGGTTATCGTTGAGGTTTCAAGACTTCAAAAAGGTACATGACTATAATTCCACATTATTTCGAATATGTTCACAACTAAAATTTTGTGGGGAAGAGGTTTCTGATGCTTCAATGTTGGAGAAAACTCTCTCCACATTCCATGCATCAAATATGACATTGCAACAACAATATCGTATGCAAAAGCTCAAAAAATATTCTGAGCTTAATACACTTCTCCTTGTTGCTGAACAAAATAATGAACTATTAATAAAGAACCATCAGTCCCGTCCAACAGGTTCAGTAGCACTTCCTGAAGCAAATGCTACTATCACTTATGAACATAGAAATAATTCGTATGGACGAGGACGTGGTAGTGGTCGTGGACGTGGACGAGGCCGTGGTCGCGGTCGAGACCATTTTAACCAAAACCAAAATTTTGGGCGCGGTTATACTCAGGGTCGTGGACGCGGTCATCCTTATAACAGTGGGCGTGGTCGAAGAAACAATAATCAACACACTCCACAAGGAAATAATGTCCAACCACAAGAAAAAAGAAATGATGCCGGAACATCACAGAACCCCGGAGGTTCTTGTTATAGATGTGGTAGCACAGGTCATTGGTCAAGGACCTGTCGTACAGATCCCCATCTTTGTAAACTTTACCAAGATTCCATTAAAGGAAAGGGGAAAGAAGTCAACCTCATCGATGGTGTTGATTTAGGAAACATTGAACTAAACACTCTAGACTTTTGCAATGATTTAGACATCCTAGAAAACTAGTTTCCTTTTTGTAACATGTTTTTAAATTTTTTATTGTAATGTTTTTCTTTCTTAATGAAGTTTTTTTTGGGTCACTTTTATTAAAATTGTGTTCATAACTCATCATTTATTTTTCTTATATGAAGTTCAAAATGAGTTCAACTGGAGCACAAAACCAAGGAAATCTTGGAGAACTCTTAATAATTGATTGTGGTACCACACACACCATCTTGAAAACAAAGAAATATTTTTCCACACTAAAACCCGTAAAAGGGCACATAAATACAATATCAGGTCCTATAGACTTGATCGTAGGAGCAGGAAATGCTTGTTTCATGTTACCTAATGGTACGAAGTTTGTAATCAGTAATGCATTATTTTCCCCAAAGTCAAACAGAAATTTATTGGGTTTTAATGATATATATCTTAACGGATATGACACATTCACCAAAACAATAGGAAACAAGAAATATATGTTTATAATAAATGAAAACCATATATTGGAGAAATTACCACAATTTGATTATGGTTTACATTTTACATATATAAATATAGTTGAGTCAAATTTGGTGGTTAAAGAAAAATTTTGTGATCCTAGAATATTTAGTTTGTGGCATGACAGGCTGGGCCATCAAGGATTAACAATGATGCGCCGAATAATTGAAAATACATTTGGGCATCCATTGAAGGACCAGAAGTTCCCTCAAATAGGTAATAAGAACCCATGTATTTCTTGTTCCCTTGGGAAATTAATTACAAGACCTTCACCAATGAAAGTTGAAAGGGAATCACCTAGATTTCTAGAAAGAATTCAAGGAGACATATGTGGACCAATTCATCCACCTTCTGGACCATTTAAATACTTTATGGTCTTAATAGATGCATCAACTAGATGGTCTCATGTTTGCCTATTATCAACTCGTAACATGGCATTCGCAAAATTCCTAACTCAGATTATTAAACTGAGAGCACATTTTCCTGATTATAGCATCAATAAAGTGAGACTTGATAATGCAAGTGAGTTTACGTCTCAAGTATTTAATGATTATTGTATGTCTATAGGAATTACTGTTGAGCATCCAGTTGCACATGTACACACTCAAAATGGTTTAGCAAAATCACTGATTAAACGTCTCCAATTAATAGCTAGACCATTAATAATGAGAACAAAACTTCCTGTTTCCATATGGGGTCATGCAATTTTACATGCTGCATCACTGATTCGTATGAGACCAAGTGCATATCATACACATTCTCCCCTTCAACTTGTTTCTGGAAAAGAACCAAATATATCCCACCTTAAAATTTTTGGAAGTGCAGTATATGTTCCTATTGCTCCACCACAACGTACAAAAATGGGTCCTCAAAGGAGGTTGGGAATATATGTTGGTTTTGAAACAAATTCAATAATAAGATATCTTGAACCTTTGACAGGTGATATGTTCACAGCACGTCTTGCTGATTGCCATTTCAATGAAGAAAATTTCCCAACACTTGGGGGAGAAATGAAAACCCAAGAAAAGAATGTTTCATGGTATGAACCTTCTTTATCATATCTTGATCCTCGCACACAAGAATGTGAGATGGGTGTTCAAAAAATAATACATTTGCAAGAAGTTGCAAATCAATTACCTGATGCATTTACTGATACAAAAAGAGTTACTAAATCATATATACCTGCTGTTAATGCTCCAGCTCGAATTGAACTCCCAGATAGACAATCTGATGAAAAAGTAACTCAAGAATCTAAAGCACGCCTGAAGCGTGGAAGGCCATTTGGTTCTAAGGATTCAAATCCTAGGAAAAGAAGAGGAATGGAAAATATATTTGAGCATAATGAAAATGTTCATGAAGAAATACAAAATAACATTACTTCCCCAGTTGAGGAAATAAATGATAAGGAGATTGAAATTAATTATGGTCATATAAAAATAGTAAGGAGCCAATATGAATTAGAAGATATAATATTTTCTTATTCAGTTGCATGCAATATTATCAATGAGGATCCAGAACCACAATCTGTCATTGAATGCCAAAATAGGCAGGATTGGGGTAAATGGAAAGAGGCCATGCAAGCTGAATTAACGTCTCTCAATAACAGAAAGGTTTTTGGACCTATTATACTCACACCTGGAGTTGTGAAACCATTGGGATACAGATGGATTTTTATACGAAAAATAAATGAGAAAAATGAAATTGTGAGATACAAAGCCAGGCTCGTTGCTCAGGGTTTTTCTCAAAGGCCGGGAATCGATTATGAAGAAACATATTCTTCTGTTATGGATGCAATCACTTTCAGATATTTAATCAGTCTAGCAGTTTCTGAAAATTTAGATATGCATCTTATGGATGTTGTTACTGCTTACTTATATGGATCACTTGACAGTGATATATATATGAAAATCCCCGAAGGATTTAAAATGCCAGAAGCATTAAGTGCAAAACCCAAACAAATGTATTCTATCAAACTGCAAAGATCATTGTATGGGTTAAAGCAATCTGGACGTATGTGGTACAATCGTCTAAGTGATTACTTAATAAGCAAAGGCTATAAAAACAATACTATTTGTCCGTGTGTATTTATTAAGAAAACAACATCTGGATATGTGATTATAGCCGTCTATGTTGATGATCTAAACATTATTGGGACGAATAAAGAAATCCTTGAAGTGATTGAATTTTTAAAGAAAGAATTTGAACTGAAAGACCTTGGGAAAACCAAATATTGTCTTGGTTTACAGATTGAGCATATGCCAAATGGGATACTTGTCCATCAATCAAACTATACAGAAAGGGTCTTGAAACGTTTTAATATGGATAAAGCCATACCTTTAAGCTCTCCAATGATTGTTAGATCACTAAATATTGACAAAGATCCATATCGCCCTTGTGAGGAAAATGAAGAAATTCTTGGTCCAGAAGTACGATATCTTAATGCAATTGGAGCTCTTATGTATCTTACTAATTGTACTAGACCTGACATTTCTTTTGCAGTAAATCTATTAGCAAGATTTAGTTCATCTCCAACAAAAAGACACTAGAATGGAATCAAGCACATATTACGATACCTTCGCGGAACTACTGATTTAGGTTTATTTTTTCCTAATAGTTCAAAACAAGGCTTGATTGGTTATGCAGATGCAGGTTACTTGTCTGATCCTCATAAAGCTAGATCTCAAACTGGATATGTATTCATGAGTGGATGTACTGCAATATCTTGGCGTTCTCAAAAGCAAACACTCGTCGCCACATCTTCAAATCATGCAGAAGTAATTGTTCTAAATGAAGCTAGTAGAGAATGTACATGGTTAAGATCGATGACACAACTTATCCTGACTTCTTGTGGAATTGATAAAGATAAATCTCCAACCTTAATCTATGAAGATAATGCAGCATGTGTCGCTCAAATGAAAGAAGGGTACATCAAAAGCGACAGGACAAAACATATTCCTCCAAAGTTTTTTGAATATACTCAAGAGCGTATAAAGAATCAACAGATTGAACTAAAATATGTTCAATCTAGCAACAATGCAGCAGATCTTTTCACAAAGGCACTTCCTACCAAGATCTTTAGAAAACATGTTCATGGTATTGGAATGAGACATCTACACAATACATAATGGTCATTCGATATCTAAATGAAGGGGATTCAATTAGACACTGCACTCTTTTTCCCTTCGCTAAAGTTTTTTCCCACTGGGTTTTCTTTAGCAAGGTTTTTAATGAGGCAGTACTTCAAAGTTGAACTCTAATGTAGAATGATGTCATTCAAGGGGGAGTGTTACAAGTAATTGGTGAATGACAACATTATGTCATCACTTTGTCATCACTTTTCATTTACCAATTAAACAACTATATTTGAATAGTAGACTTGGTAGTATAAATAGATCATCAATGTAAGGAAGAAAATGCATCTCATATCAACTCTTTCACAAGTGATATAAACTCTCTCTACTCTCTCCAAGCTCTCAATCTTTCTTTCTTTCTTCATCTATATTCTAGTTTTTAGTTTGTTCATAATTGTCGTGGTAACGCTGAATTTATAACATATATATATATATATATATATATATATATATATATATATATATATATATATATATATATATATATATATATATATATATATATATATATATATATATATATATATATGTTGAATAATGTTTTTTTATGTTTTTATGTGACCATCACTGAAATAAGTCGAAATGTTTTTTTAACAAATATTATCAGTATTTCAGGTTGCATGGATTCAAGATTGAACGTGATAAAAAGAAAATATTCTTAAAATCAAAGAATTTTTCCTGTGCTACAGTGATCGCGACGCGACCACAAGCTCCTCACGACGCGACAAGCCCCAAACGCGACAACACCGTTTCACGACCAAAGAACGACACTTCAGCAATCGCGACGCGACGGAAGGTCTGGTCGCGACACGAAGCCCCAAACGCGACTATACCAACTTTTCAATCGCGAGGCTACCAACAACGCACTGACCAGACAAATGGCTGACCAAAAGCAACACCACTACGCACCATCGCGACGCGACCAGCTACCCGTCGCGACGCGATCCCTGTACTTCAGCAACTATAAATAAGAAGCTCACCTCTTGCCATTCTTGTGCAAAAGAAAAAACCTTACACCACACCATACCCATTCAAGCACCAATACATCAAGATTACCCCACGTCCAAAGAGCAAAAAACCTGCCAAAACTCTCTAGAAAACTCTTTTCAACCAAAGAAAATCCACGTCCAAACAAACACCAAACAAAACCGCTACACCAAAACCTCTACCCGAAACCAAACAAAACCTCTATCCTACACGAAAACTAAACCAGAAAAACCCCGTGCATCTCAATTAAACCGACACCAAAATCCCATTTCACCAAACACCAAAAAACTACCAAACCTCATCCTACCGTAAAGAACAAGAATCGACGCTTCAAAGAAAACACCATCTTCCTCAGCTATCGATAAGTTCTTTTGAAATTATCTGTGTCGTTATTGATTTATTTAAACTGTTATAAATCAACTGTACCAAATATCCAATACATCCGAATTGAACCTTGACAACGAAAACATATGTGGACTGTATTTAACCGAGACATCTAACTTCTAACTTCTAACTTCTAACCTTTCTACTTATTGTAAAAACACTTTATCGTTGATAATGGCGTTTATTACATTTAACCTCTAACTTCTAACATTTATTTTATTTACCGCTTTCTGTCTATTTAAATACTGTCTAGTTTAGATTTACCGCTTTATTTTATTTATTTATAGCTTTAGTAACTTAATTTTAGTTTATATTTATTCCGCATATTATAGCTAAAATACATATCTGTCACACAGTAATCGGCTTAAAAACCTTATTCGTGGAGATCAGTTATCGTATTTTCAACATTTGGTATCAGAGCTCGTGTGATTTAGTCTGAAATTTTTGTCGAAAACTTTATTTGTGTAGCGTTTTTATAACAATTGTTGGAAAATACGATAACTGATCTCCACGAATAAGGTTTTTTAAGGCGATTACTGTGTGACAGATATGTATTTTAGCTATAATATGCGGAATAAAAATAAACTAAAATTAAGTTACTAAAGCTATAAATAAACAAAATAAAGCGGTAAATCTAAACTAGACAGTATTTAAATAGACAGAATGCGGTAAATAAAGTAAATGTTAGAAGTTAGAGGTTATATGTAATAAACGCCATTATCAACGATAAACTGTTTTTACAATAAATAAAAAGGTTAGAAGTTAGAAGTTAGAAGTTAGAAGTTAGATGTCTCGGTTAAATACAGTCCACATATGTTTTAGTTGTCAAGGTTCAATTCGGATGTATTGGATATTTGGTACAGTTGATTTATAACAGTTTAAATAAATCAATAACGACACAGATAATTTCAAAAGAACTTATCGATAGCTGAGGAAGATGGCGTTTTTCTTGATGTGTCGATTCTTGTTCTTGTAGAAAGGGTGGTATGCTCGGTTTTCCTTGCTGAAATGGTATTTCTTCGGTTTTGTGTTGGTTTGGACGTGGGTTTGTTTAGAGGTTTGAAGTTTGGTGTCGGGTAGAGGTTGTTTAGAGGTTTGAAGTTTGGTGTCGGGTGGAGGTTTTGTTTCTTGCGGTTATATGGTTTTGTTCTTGTTGCCAAATTCAGAAATTTGAGTGTCTTGAGGTGTCTGGTCGTGGGTTTCTTTGAGTGTGTAAGAGTATATGGTGCTTGGTTGTTAGAATAGCAAGAGGTGAGCTTCTTATTTATAGTTGCTGAACTACAGGGATCGCGTCGCGAAGGGGATCTGGTCGCGTCGCGATGGTGCGTAGTGATGTTGCTTTTGGTCGGCCACTGGTCTGGCTAGTGTGTTGTAGGTAGCCTCGCGATCAAGAGGTTGGTATAGTCGCGTTTGGGGCTTCACGTCGCGACCGGGCCTTCCGTCGCGTCGCGATCGCTGAACCATCTGGACTCTGTGTTTTGTTTTTCTTCACGTGGTGACACATGTGCTGTCGGGTCGCGATTGCTGTAGCTGGGTGACATTTTTGCTCTTTGGTACATAGCGTCACTTCCTCAGGTTTGGTTGTTTTCTCAAAGTGTCTTGGGTCTTGATTCATTCTTGTTTTTGATCTCGAATTCACGCAACCTGAAATAAACTGATAATATTTATCAGATAAAATAAAAACAGTTCATCTTATTTTAGTGATGGTCACATACAAAAATATATTTTTCAACAATTTCCCCCTATGTGATCATTACTGAAATAAGGACAGATTAAAAGGTAAGATTGAAAATTCTTGAAATTTGGATAAAACATTTATAAAACCATATCACTTGTTTTGAAAAAGTGTGACTAGATTTTACTTATGTTTTGAAAAATGTTTGTCAAGAATATTTGTTTCTGAATCAAGGTTTCATGTTCAATTATCAAAGGGTTTTTGTATATGTATTTTCATAATATTCCTTAAGATTTTATAGCATTTATAAAGACGACAAGTGATCTTAATAGGTCGATTCAGATGAACTCTCATAGGTATAGCTCATACGTGACTGAGGTGTTTTGGTTGTTCTGGGTGCAGAACCGGTGTATAATCACTAAAGATGAGTGATATCTCTCAGTTTGAAGGTGTTGACTTATGCTTAATGTGGATTTATACCTATATACTTTAGTCACTTGGTCTTCATATTAGATAATCAATCACATAAGACTGGTTTCGGCATTACTCAGAGGGTTTCTTCATTCATGCCATTGATGTTCACTCTCTCTCCATCGGGAAATACATGTAGAGGGGTTTAGAAATATTCATAGTGCAGTTTGCAACTAAGAATATTCAATTATGAAGGCTACAGTATCCCGGTAAATCTTCAATTTTGAAAGCTATATTTGATAAAGCATTTGAGAATCCGTTGCTTGGAAAATTTTGAGAGATGTCTGTCTTGATGGATTTTTGTTGTAAATCTTCTTTTTCTTTGGTGAAGTGTTTACCTTTGTCTTTATCTTTTCTTGATTTGTGTGAATACACATTGTGTAAAAGATATCTGATGTGGTTACTAATTGTGATTTGTTGACATCATTTGTTGGATATGACTTTGCACTTCTTCAATTGTCAGAGTTGCTATGCTAGATGATAAATCTTTTCTTGATGTGGCTTGATTGAGGATAGGGATATGTGATATAAAAGACAGTTTGTCTAATATATAAGAAAATGAAAGTATCGTCCGTGGTTATTTTGATATCTAAGCAAGAATGAGACTAGCATCACGGTATAAGAGTATAAATCTTATAAGTCATAATGAAAACACCTTTGCTCACAGAAATGAATTCCACTTGGCAGTTAAAGACAAGACACAATTTCTCACATGGGTTTGGTTTTCATCTGAATCTCCTAATCTTTTGTCCTTTAATAGATAAAATCGTTATAATTGAAATAAATTCAAAGGGAATAGGAGAATGTACATAACAAAAATGTTTGAAATTTGAACCTTCTCTTTAATTAAGAATCAATATTACTGAGAACATTCATCGAGCATAAGTATCTGAAAATTTAGTCAAGAAGATGTTAATCACATGGTTTTGTAAAGATTTTAAAAGGATAAAACTTTATCCTAATTTTTTTGTGATTTTTGATTTTGTGGATGTTTTTGAAAATTTTGGTTATTTGAATGTTTTTGGTAAAATTTTTGTTATTTGAATGTTTTTGGTAAAATTTTTGTTATTTGAATGTTTTTGGATTTTCTTTTTGAATGAAAGTAAACACTCTTTTGTACAAACAAAAAGTAAAAGATTAGGAATGGATGTTATCTGGATTTAACATTCCTAGACGGCCTAGGAAGTATTGAAACTTGGTTTCGTCTAGAGCCTTAGTAAAGACATTGGAAATTTGATCTTCGGTGTTGATGAAGTGCAATTCGATATGACCCTTTTGAATGTTGTCTTTGAGGAAATGATATCGAATGTCGATGTGCTTTGTCATGGAATGGTGCACGGGATTGTGAGAAATGGCAATAGCGCTGGTTGAGTCACAAAATATGGGAATTTGCGAGACTTTGTAGCCATAGTCACGTAATTGAGTTTGCATCCACATGACTTGTGAACAACAGCTTGCGGCGGCTACATATTCAGCTTCTGCGGTTGAAGTGGACACGCATGATTGTTTCTTTGAAGTCCAACTTACCAGTCTGCCTCCTAGAAATTGGCAAGAACCAGATGTGCTTTTCCTGTCTAGTCTGCATCCTCCATAGTCGGAGTCGGTGAAGGCGTTAAGCTGATAATCAGAGTTAGTTGGATACCAAAGGCCAAGAGATGGAGTTCCTTTAAGATATTTGAAAATTCTTTTCACGGCTATAGCATGAGATTCCATAGGATTGGCTTGGTATCGGGTCTGCTGGCTGTGAGGTATAGGAGTGATCCTATGATTCCTCGATATTTCTTTTGATCAACAGGCTTGCCATTTAAGTCTGCATCTAATTTGTAACCAAGGGCCATTGGGGTTTTTGCTGTATTGGATTTGTCAAGAGAAAAACGAGTTAGAAGATTTTTGACATAATTTTATTGATTGATGAAAATTCCATCTGATGATTGTTTGACTTGAAGTCCAAGAAAAGTAGTCATTTCTCCTATCATGCTCATCTCAAATTTGCTCTTCATTAAATCTGCAAACTTGATACTCAGAGATTCATCAGTAGAACCGAAAATAATGTCATCGACATATATTTGAACGATTAACAGATGTTTATTAAAGATTTTACGAAAGAGAGTTTGATCAATTGAACCTCTTTTGAATCCTGATTCTTCTAGAAATGTTGACAATGTTGAATACCAGGCTCGAGGTGCTTGTTTTAAGCCATAAACCGCTTTTTGTAACTTAAAACTGTGATTTGGGAACTGTGGATCTTCAAAACCTGGAGGTTGTTGAATATACACATCGCGATCAATCTCTCCATGTAAAAATGCACATTTTACATCCATTTGGTATACTTTGAAGTTTTTGTGTGCTGCATATGCTAGAAAGATACGAATGGCTTCGAGTCTTGCAACTGGAGCATAGGTTTCATCGTAGTCGATTCCTTCTTGTTGTGAATAGCCCTTGACGACAAGTCTTGCTTTGTTTCGACAAACTATGCCTTGATCATCAGTTTTGTTTCTGAAAACCCATCTTGAACCTACTACAGTAACATCGGGAGGAGTAGGAACAAGATCCCATACTTGGTTTCTTTCGAATTCAGCTAGTTCTTATTGCATGGCTTTGACCCAGTCTGGATCTTTGAGAGCTGAATGGATGGTTTTGGGTTCAGTCATGGATAAGAATGCTCCGTATAAACATTCATTTGAGGTAGCGGCTCTTGTTTGAATACCAGAATTGGGATCTCCTATGATTTGTTCTGCAGGATGATTCCTGGTCCATTTGTTTAGGCGAGTTTTTCCAGGTATTTCGATTGGTGTTTCTATGTCCCATTGTTCTTCTTGGTCAGGTGATTCTGTTGGGAATAGATTTTGGTTGTTGTCGGATATATCTTTTTGGATTATAGGGTAAGAATGGGGTAATGAAGGTTCCCCCATAGATGATGCACTGGGATCATTTTGAACATGTGGATTTAAAGAGGGATTTAGTGTTGGTAATTCCCCCTCAACTTGATCTGCATTTTCTTGGTTTGATTGTGAAGTTTCTGCATCAGAGTTACATGTAGGAATAGTAGTAGATGTTAGAAACTCATAATTGTAAGCGGTTTTGGGTTGTTCAAAAAGTAAATCAAGATCGATTTCTATGTCTGTAGAAGGCATTTGTTGAATTGGATTTTGAAAAATATTATCAATCATTTTAGAACCAAAATGTTCACGATCCAATTTCTTGACATAAAATTCATCGAAATGAACATCAGTACTTTCTTCAATTACTCTAGTACGTTTGTTCAGTACTCGATAAGCAGCTGAGGTAAAAGAGTAACCAAGGAAAATTCCTTCGTCTGATCTTGATTCAAATTTTGAAAGGTGATCTTTGTTATTCTTTATGAAGCATCGACAACCAAAAATATGAAAGAATTTGATGTTTGGTTTTCGGTTGTTAATGACTTCATATGGTGTTTTATGAAGATGTTTATGGATTAAAGAACGATTTTGAGTGTAGCAAGCTGTGGCTATTGCTTCTGCCCAGGAGTATTGTGGTAGATCAGCAAAGATAAGCATTGATCTTGCAGCTTCACACAGAGTTCTGTTCCTTCTTTCAACTACTCCGTTCTGTTGTGGAGTGTATGGAGCTGATAGGTGCTGTTCAATTCCCTTGTTTCTGAGAAACGAATCTAGAGTTATGTTTTTAAACTCAGATCCATTATCACTTCGGATTCTACGAACAGGTCGTTTGAGCTTTAATTAAATCTGTTTGATGAAGTTGATCATTACTTCAGGTGCTTCTGACTTTAGCCTTAAAAAGAAAACCCAAGTAAAGCGTGAATATCCATCAATAATAACAAGGATGTATTTCTTCCCTTTTATGCTTTGGGTTTTTGCGGGTCCACAAAGATCAATGTGCAGTAATTCTAGTGGTTCGGATACACTAGATTCAGGAATGCTTTTATGAGAGGATTTGGACAGTTTTCCTCCTTCACAAGCTGCACAAAGAGTTTCATTATCAAGTTTCAGATGTGGCAGTCCGCGAACAAGATCATTTGCAATCAACTTGTTGATGTAGCCGAAATTGAAATGGGAAAGACGACGATGCCACAACCAACTAATATCAGCTTAAGCTTTGGATAAGAGACAGATGTCTGGTTTTCCATAGATAAGGTCCATATCTAGTGGATACATGTTGCCTAGACGATCAGAATTAACTAGAATGGCTTTGGTCTTGGCATCTGTGATTATGCTTCGTTGTTTGGTGAAAAGAACTTCATGATTGTTGTCACAGAGTTGTGATACGCTGATTAGGTTGTGTTTCAGGCCGTCAACGTAGGCTACTTTCTTGATGGTGAAGTGACCATTTGTTATGTTTCCATAACCTTTGATTCTTGCAGTCATGTTATTTCCAAAAGTAACATCTTGTTTGGATTCTGTGGGTTTGAAGTCTCGTAGAAAGCTCTGGTTTCTGTCATATGCTTAGAGCAGCCACTATCGATATACCATGTGCCATCCTTGGGCTCTCCAGCACAAAGTGCCTGCAATTAGACAGAAAGTTTAGGTACCCAAACCATGGTGGGTCCTGATTTGTTAATGGTTTTTGATAATTTGGAATCATCGTAGTATTTGTTGATTGGACGGAATGGTTGAGGTTTAAGTTGATTTATTAGATTTTCCCAAAGTGAGATTTGTTTTTGAAAACCTGTCATTTGAAATGATTTCTGATTTTGTGAATAGTATCCTATATGTGAAGTTCCGTTTGATAACCTTTCTTTGTATCTGGGATTTTGATGATTTTGAAAAACATTATGATGATGGAATGAAATTTGGTGAAATGATGGTTTCTGAAAGTTCCTTGAGAGATTGAAGTTTATTTCTTGAAAGCGATTTTGAATTGGTTTTTGAAAAGGTTTTTGTTTTGGATTAAAGGTTTGTTTTTGTGGCACAGAGACTGGTTTCAAAGGTTTCTCTTGGGTTTCTTTGAAAACGATGGGCTTGCTTTGTTTAAAGACAGCTTGAATTGGTTGTTTATTTGTCTGCTGTTTCTTTGAATACTTTTGTCTCAGATTGTTCTTTCCAATAAAGTTTGAGTTTAAAAAGGGAAAGACAGTTGAATCAGAAGTACTACAATTCTGATGAACAGAATTTTCTCCATTTAAGAAATCTTCAAGTTTGATTGTGCCATCATTCCTTGTTAGTTTAGTAGATCTCAATTGATGAGTCACTGAACTAGCAGAGTCTGATTCAGATTTGGTCTATGATCTCAGAACTCGGTCTTTCAAGAACATCATTTGAGTCCCACATGACTAAGATTGAGAACAGTCTAAAAGCTGATCTCAGACTGTATCATGACACGATAGTCAAATCTGACATCTACAAATCTGAATTACAAACCTTGCAACTCAGATTTGGAGAATCTACAAGGACTAGAGACAAACTTGAAAGAGACATTGAACGAAAATCTGAAGAAAATAATCACGTCCTAGAACAATTAAATGAAGCTCTAAAACAAAAAAGGGACTTAGAAATAAAAAATCAATCTGTTATTTCATCTGAAATAAAAGATATCTTAGAAAAGGAAGTCCTTCAGTTAAAACAAAAAATTCAAGATTTAACTGACAAAAACACTAGTTTAATTCTAAAACTAGATGATTCTTCAAAACAAATCAAATTTCTTGAATCCGAAAATCAAAGATTTCAAGGAAAACTGGATTCTATCAATATTGCTAGAAAATTGAGTGATGATATTTTCACTAAAGCAAACAACTTAGGAACTGGCAAAATTGATACGAATTATAAACCAGGAATTGGAAGAGAATCCTTTGAAAATGAAGAGACTGAAAAGAAAAATGGGACAATTTGTGAAAACTCTAAATCGCCTCTACCAGATTTTTTCTTATCTACTAATGAGGACAATTCAGATGATGAAACAGTTATCAACTGCAGTCCAGATGATACTTTTTTCAACAAGTCATTCAAAAAGGTCGTAAAATCTGAATCAGACTCTGCTAGTTCAGTGACTCATCAATTGAGATCTACTAAACTAACAAGGAATGATGGCACAATCAAACTTGAAGATTTCTTAAATGGAGAAAATTCTGTTCATCAGAATTGTAGTACTTCTGATTCAACTGTCTTTCCCTTTTTAAACTCAAACTTTATTGGAAAGAACAATCTGAGACAAAAGTATTCAAAGAAACAGCAGACAAATAAACAACCAATTCAAGCTGTCTTTAAACAAAGCAAGCCCATCGTTTTCAAAGAAACCCAAGAGAAACCTTTGAAACCAGTCTCTGTGCCACAAAAACAAACCTTTAATCCAAAACAAAAACCTTTTCAAAAACCAATTCAAAATCGCTTTCAAGAAATAAACTTCAATCTCTCAAGGAACTTTCAGAAACCATCATTTCACCAAATTCCATTCCATCATCATAATGTTTTTCAAAATCATCAAAATCCCAGATACAAAGAAAGGTTATCAAACGGAACTTCACATATAGGATACTATTCACAAAATCAGAAATCATTTCAAATGACAGGTTTTCAAAAACAAATCTCACTTTGGGAAAATCTAATAAATCAACTTAAACCTCAACCATTCCGTCCAATCAACAAATACTACAATGATACCAAATTATCAAAAACCATTAACAAATCAGGACCCACCATGGTTTGGGTACCTAAACTTTCTGTCTAATTGCAGGCACTTCGTGCTGGAGAGCCCAAGGATAGCACATGGTATATCGATAGTGGCTGCTCCAAGCATATGACAGGAAACCAGAGCTTTCTACGAGACTTCAAACCCACAGAATCCAAACAAGATGTTACTTTTGGAAATAACATGACTGCAAGAATCAAAGGTTATGGAAACATAACAAATGGTCACTTCACCATCAAGAAAGTAGCCTACGTTGACGGCCTGAAACACAACCTAATCAGCGTATCACAACTCTGTGACAACAATCATGAAGTTCTTTTCACCAAACAACGAAGCATAATCACAGATGCCAAGACCAAAGCCATTCTAGTTAATTCTGATCGTCTAGGCAACATGTATCCACTAGATATGGACCTTATCTATGGAAAACCAGACATCTGTCTCTTATACAAAGTTTAAGCTGATATTAGTTGGTTGTTGCATCGTCGTCTTTCCCATCTCAATTTCGGCTACATCAACAAGTTGATTGCAAATGATCTTGTTCGCGGACTGCCACTTCTGAAACTTGATAATGAAACTCTTTGTGCAGCTTGTGAAGGAGGAAAACTGTCCAAATCCTCTCATAAAAGCATTCCTGAATCTAGTGTATCCGAACCACTAGAATTACTGCACATTGATCTTTGTGGACCCGCAAAAACCCAAAGCATAAAAGGGAAGAAATACATCCTTGTTATTATTGATGGATATTCACGCTTTACTTGGGTTTTCTTTTTAAGGCTGAAGTCAGAAGCACCTGAAGTAATGATCAACTTCATCAAACAGATTGAATTAAAGCTCAAACGACCTGTTCGTAGAATCCGAAGTGATAATGGATCTGAGTTTAAAAACATAACTCTAGATTCGTTTCTCAGAAACAAGGGAATTGAACACGACCTATCAGCTCCATACACTCCACAACAGAACGGAGTAGTTGAAAGAAGGAACAGAACTCTGTGTGAAGCTGCAAGATCAATGCTTATCTTTGCTGATCTACCACAATACTTCTGGGCAGAAGCAATAGCCACAGCTTGCTACACTCAAAATCGTTCTTTAATCCATAAACATCTTCATAAAACACCATATGAATTCATTGACAACCGAAAACCAAACATCAAATTCTTTCATATTTTTGGTTGTCGATGCTTCATAAAGAATAACAAATATCACCTTTCAAAATTTGAATCAAGATCAGACGAAGGAATTTTCCTTGGTTACTCTTTTACCTCAGCTGCTTATCGAGTACTGAACAAACGTACTAGAGTAATTGAAGAAAGTACTGATGTTCATTTCGATGAATTTTATGTCAGGAAATTGGATCGTGAACATTTTGGTTCTAAAATGATTGATAATATTTTTCAAAATCCAATTCAACAAATGCCTTCTACAGACATAGAAATCGATCTTGATTTACTTTTTGAACAACCCAAAACCGCTTATAATTCTGAGTTTCTAACATCTACTACTATTCCTACAGGTAACTCTGATGCAGAAACTTCACAATCAAACCAAGAAAATGCAGATCAAGTTGAGGGGGAATTACCAACACTAAATCCCTCTTTAAATCCACCTGTTCAAAATGATCCCAGTGCATCATCTATGGAGGAACCTTCATTACCCCATTCTCACCCTATAATCCAAAAAGATATATCCGACAACAACCAAAATCTATTCCCAACAGAATCACCTGACCAAGAAGAACAATGGTACATAGAAACACCAATCGAAATACCTGGAAAAACTCGCCTAAACAAATGGACCAGGAATCATCCTGCAGAACAAATCATAGGAGATCCCAATTCTGGTATTCAAACAAGAGCCGCTACCTCAAATGAATGTTTATACAGAGCATTCTTATCCATGACTGAACCCAAAACCATCCATTCATCTCTCAAAGATCCAGACTGGGTCAAAGCCATGCAAGAAGAACTAGCTGAATTCGAAAGAAACCAAGTATGGGATCTTGTTCCTACTCCTCCCGATGTTACTGTAGTAGGTTCAAGATGGGTTTTCAGAAACAAAACTGATGATCAAGGCATAGTTTGTCGAAACAAAGCAAGACTTGTCGTCAAGGGCTATTCACAACAAGAAGGAATCGACTACGATGAAACCTATGCTCTAGTTGCAAGACTCGAAGCCATTCGTATCTTTCTAGCATATGCAGCACACAAAAACTTCAAAGTATACCAAATGGATGTAAAATGTGCATTTTTACATGGAGAGATTGATCGCGATGTGTATATTCAACAACCTCCAGGTTTTGAAGATCCACAGTTCCCAAATCACAGTTTTAAGTTACAAAAAGCGGTTTATGGCTTAAAACAAGCACCTCGAGCCTGGTATTCAACATTGTCAACATTTCTAGAAGAATCAGGATTCAAAAGAGGTTCAATTGATCAAACTCTCTTTCGTAAAATCTTTAATAAACATCTGTTAATCGTTCAAATATATGTCGATGACATTATTTTCGGTTCTACTGATGAATCTCTGAGTATCAAGTTTGCAGATTTAATGAAGAGCAAATTTGAGATGAGCATGATAGGAGAAATGACTACTTTTCTTAGACTTCAAGTCAAACAATCATCAGATGGAATTTTCATCAATCAATAAAATTATGTCAAAAATCTTCTAACTCGTTTTTCTCTTGACAAATCCAATACAGCAAAAACCCCAATGGCCCTTGGTTACAAATTAGATGCAGACTTAAATGGCAAGCCTGTTGATCAAAAGAAATATCGAGGAATCATAGGATCACTCCTATACCTCACAGCCAGCAGACCCGACATCATGTTTTCTACATGTGTCTGTGCCAGATACCAAGCCAATCCTATGGAATCTCATGCTATAGCCGTGAAAAGAATTTTCAAATATCTTAAAGGAACTCCATCTCTTGGCCTTTGGTATCCAACTAACTCTGATTATCAGCTTAACGCCTTCACCGACTCCGACTATGGAGGATGCAGACTAGACAGGAAAAGCACATCTGGTTCTTGCCAATTTCTAGGAGGCAGACTGGTAAGTTGGACTTCAAAGAAACAATCATGCGTGTCTACTTCAACCGCAGAAGCTGAATATGTAGCCGCCGCAAGCTGTTGTTCACAAGTCATGTGGATGCAAACTCAATTACGTGACTATGGCTACAAAGTCTCACAAATTCCCATATTTTGTGACTCAACCAGCGCTATTGCCATTTCTCACAATCCCGTGCACCATTCCATGACAAAGCACATCGACATTCGATATCATTTCCTCAAAGACAACATTCAAAAGGGTCATATCGAATTGCACTTCATCAACACCGAATATCAAATTGCCGATGTCTTTACTAAGGCTCTAGACGAAACCAAGTTTCAATACTTCCTAGGCCGTCTAGGAATGTTAAATCCAGATAACATCCATTCCTAATCTTTTACTTTTTGTTTGTACAAAAGAGTGTTTACTTTCATTCAAAAAGAAAATCCAAAAACATTCAAATAACAAAAATTTTACCAAAAACATTCAAATAACAAAAATTTTACCAAAAACATTCAAATAACCAAAATTTTCAAAAACATCCACAAAATCAAAAATCACAAAAAATTAGGATAAAGTTTTATCCTTTTAAAATCTTTACAAAACCATGTGATTAACATCTTCTTGACTAAATTTTCAGATACTTATGCTCGATGAATGTTCTCAGTAATATTGATTCTTAATTAAAGAGAAGGTTCAAATTTCAAACATTTTTGTTATGTACATTCTCCTATTCCCTTTGAATTTATTTCAATTATAACGATTTTATCTATTAAAGGACAAAAGATTGGGAGATTCAGATGAAAACCAAACCCATGTGAGAAATTGTGCCTCGTCTTTAACTGCCAAGTGGAATTCATTTCTGTGAGCAAAGGTGTTTTCATTATGACTTATAAGATTTATACTCTTATACCGTGATGCTAGTCTCATTCTTGCTTAGATATCAAAATGACCAGGGACGATACTTTCATTTTCTTATATATTAGACAAACTGTCTTTTATATCACCTATCCCTATCCTCAATCAAGCCACATCAAGAAAATATTTATCATCTAGCATAGCAAGTCTGACAATTGAAGAAGTGCAAAGTCATATCCAACAAATAATGTCAACAAATCACAATTATTAACCACATCAGGTATCTTTTACACAATGTGTATTCACACAAATCAAGAAAAGATAAAGACAAAGGTAAACACTTCACCAAAGAAAAAGAAGATTTACAAAAAAAATCCATCAAGACAGACATCTCTCAAAATTTTCCAAGCAACGGATTCTCAAATGCTTTATCAAATATAGCTTTCAAAATTGAAGATTTACCGGGATACTGTAGCCTTCATAATTGAATATTCTTAGTTGCAAACTGCACTATGAATATTTCTAAACCCCTCTACATGTATTTCCCGACGGAGAGAGAGTGAACATCAATGGCATGAATGAAGAAACCCTCTGAGTAATGCCGAAACTAGTCTTATGTGATTGATTATCTAATATGAAGACCAAGTGACTAAGGTATATAGGTATAAATCCACATTAAGCATAAGTCAACACCTTCAAACTGAGAGATATCACTCATCTTGAGTGATTATACACCAGTTCTGCACCCAGAACAAAAAAAAACACCTCAGTCAAGTATGAGCTATACCTATGAGAGTTCATCTGAATCGACCTCTTAATATCACTTGTCGTCTTTATAAATGCTATAAAATCTTAAGGAATATTATGAAAATACATATACAAAAACCCTTTGATAATTGAACATGAAACCTTGATTCAGAAACAAATATTCTTGACAAACATTTTTCAAAACATAAGTAAAATCTAGTCACACTTTTTCAAAACAAGTGATATGGTTTTATAAATGTTTTATCCAAATTTCAAGAATTTTCAATCTTACCTTTTAATCTGTCCTTATTTCAGTAATGATCACATAGGGGGAAATTGTTGAAAAATATATTTTTGTATGTGACCATCACTAAAATAAGATGAACTGTTTTTATTTTATCTGACAAATATTATCAGTTTATTTCAGGTTGCGTGAATTCGAGATCAAAAACAAGAATGAATCAAGACCCAAGACACTTTGAGAAAACAATCATACCTGAGGAAGTGACGCTATGTACCAAAGAGCAAAAATGTCACCCAGCTACAGCAATCGCGACCCGACAGCACATGTGTCGCGACGTGAAGAAAAACAAAACACAGAGTCCAGATGGTTCAGCGATCGCGACGCGACGGAAGGCCCGGTCGCGACGCGAAGCCCCAAACGCGACTATACCAACCTCTTGATCGCGAGGCTACCTACAACGCACTAGCCAGACCAGTGGCCGACCAAAAGCAACATCACTACGCACCATCCCGACGCGACCAGATCCCCATCACGACGCGATCCCTGTAGTTCAGCAACTATAAATAAGAAGCTCACCTCTTGCCATTCTAACAACCAAGCACCATATACTCTTACATACTCAAAGAAACCCACGACCAGACACCTCAAGACACTCAAATTTCTGAATTTGGCAACAAGAACCAAACCATATAACCGCAAGAAACAAAACCTCCACCCGACACCAAACTTCAAACCTCTAAACAACCTCTACCCGACACCAAACTTCAAACCTCTAAACAAACGCACGTCCAAACCAACACAAAACCGAAGAAATACCATCTCAGCAAGGAAAACCGAGCATACCACCCTTTCTACAAGAACAAGAATCGACACATCAAGAAAAACGCCATCTTCCTCAGCTATCGATAAGTTCTTTTGAAATTATCTGTGTCGTTATTGATTTATTTAAACTGTTATAAATCAACTGTACCAAATATCCAATACATCCGAATTGAACCTTGACAACTAAAACATATGTGGACTGTATTTAACCGAGACATCTAACTTCTAACTTCTAACCTTTTTATTTATTGTAAAAACACTTTATCGTTGATAATGGCGTTTATTACATATAACCTCTAACTTCTAACATTTACTTTATTTACCGCATTCTGTCTATTTAAATACTGTCTAGTTTAGATTTACCGCTTTATTTTGTTTATTTATAGCTTTAGTAACTTAATTTTAGTTTATTTTTATTCCGCATATTATAGCTAAAATACATATCTGTCACACAGTAATCGCCTTAAAAACCTTATTCGTGGAGATCAGTTATCGTATTTTCCAACAATTGGTATCAGAGCTCGTGTGATTTAGTCTGAAATTTTTGTCGAAAACTTTATTTGTGTAGCGTTTTTATAACCAACCAATAAGTTTTCCTTAAAAATTTCATTTTAATATCACTTGTTCAAAATCCTTTCAAAACAAAAAAAAAATTTTAAAAAATCAAAAAAAAAAACAACCCAAAAATGTCTTCCACAACCTACTCAAGAGCTCCATATGTCATCGATCAGGTATGGTCTATGATCTCTGAAATCGGTCTTTCAAAAACACCATTTGAGTCCCACATGACTAAGATTGAGAACAGTTTGAAAGTTGATCTCAAACTATATCATGACACAATAGTCAAATCTGATATCTGCAAATCTGAATTACAAACCTTGCAACTCAGATTTGGAGAATCAACAAGGACTAGAGACAAACTTGAAAGAGACATTGAACGAAAATCTGAAGAAAATAATCACGTCCTAGAACAATTAAATGAAGCTCTAAAACAATAAAAGGACTTAGAAATACAAAATCAATCTGTTTTTCCATCTGAAATAAAAGATGCCTTAGAAATAGAAGTCCTTCAGTTAAAACTAAAAATTTAAGATTTAACTGACATAAACACTAGTTTCATTCTAAAATTAGATGATTTTTCAAAACAAATCAAACTTCTTGAATCCGAAAATCATAGATTTCAAGGAAAACTGAATTCTATCAATATTGCTAGAAAATTGAGTGATGATATTTTCACTAAAGCAAACAACTTAGGAACTGGAAAAATTGATACGAATTATAAACCAGGAATTGGAAGAGAATCTTTTGAAAATGAAAGGACTGAAAAAAATGGGACAATTTGTGAAAACTCTAAATCGCCTCTACCAGATCTTTTCATATCTGTCAATAAGGAAGATTCAGATGATGAAACAGTTATCAACTACAACCTAGATGATATTTTTTTTCAACAAGTCATTCAAAAGAGTTGTAAAATCTGAATCAGACTCTGCTAGTTCAGTAACTCATCAATTGAGATCTACTAAACTAACAAAGAATGATGGCACAATCAAACTTGAAAAATTCTTAAATGGAGAAAATTATGTTCATCAGAATGGTAGTACTTCTGCTCCAACTGTCTTTCCCTCTTTAAACTCAACCTTTATTGGAAAGAACAGTCTGGGACAAAAGTATTCAAAGAAACAGCATACAAATAAACAACCCATTCAACTTGTCTTTAAACCAAAGCAACAAAGCAAGCCCAATGTTTTCAAAGAAACCCAAAAGAAACCTTTGAAACCAGTCTCTGTGCCACAAAATCATAATGTTTTTCAAAATCATCCAAATCCCAGACATAAAGAAAGGTTATCAAACAGATCTTCACATATAGAATACCTTTCACAAAATCAAAGACCATTTCAACTTACAGGTTTTCAAAAACAAATCTTACTTTGGGAAAATCTGATAAGTCAACTTAAACCTCAACCATTTCGTCCAATCAACAAATACCACAATGATTCCAAATTATCGAAAACCATTAACAAATCAGGACCCACCATGGTTTGGGTACCTAAACTTGCTGTCTAATTGCAGGCACTTTGTGCTAGAGAGCCCAAGGATGGCACATGATATATCGATAGTGGCTGCTCCAAACCCACAGTACCTCCGATGTAGAAACTTCACAATCAAACCAAGAAAATGCAGATCAAATCGAGGGGGAACCACCAACACTAAATCCCTCTTTAAAGACACCCAATCCACCTATCCAAAATGATCCCAATGCATCATTTATGGGGGAACCACCAAAACCAGAACCCTCCTAAAAACACCCCAATCCACCTGTCCAAATGATCCCAATGCATCATTTATGGGAGAACCACCAAAACCAAATTCCTCTTTAAACAATCCCAATCTACCTATCCAAAATGATCCAGTGCATCATTTATGGGGGAACTCTCGTTACCCCATTCTCACCCCCAAACCAAAATTTTCAAAAAAAAAACATTTTCATTCAAAGTTTACTTTCTACCAAAATTTACCAAAAACATTCAAATAACCAAAATTTACCAAAAACATTCAAATAACCAAATTTTTCAAAAACATCCACATAATCAAAAATCACAAAAAAAAAATTTTGAATAAAGTTTTATCCTTTTAAAAGTTTTTATAAAACCATGTGATTAATATCTTCTTGACTAAATTTTCAGATACTTATGCTCGATGAATGTTCTCAGTTATATTGATTCTTAATTAAAGAGAAGGTTCAAATTTCAAACATTTTTGTTATGTACATTCTCCTATTCCCTTTGAATTTATTTCAATTATAACGATTTTATCTATTAAGGGACAAAAGATTATGAGATTCAGATGAAAACCAAACCCATGTGAGAAATTGTGCCTCATCTTTAACTGCTAAGTGGAATTCATTTCTGTGAGCAAAGGTTTTTTCATTATGACTTATAGGATTTATACTCTTATACCGTGATGCTAGTCTCATTTTTGCTTAGATATCAAAATGACCAGGGACGATACAATCATTTCCTTATATATTAGACAAACTGTCTATTATATCACCTATCCCTATCCTCAATCAAACCACTTCAAAGAAAAGATTCATCATCTGGCATAACGAATCTGACAATTGAAGAAACGACAAAGTCATATCCAAGAAAACCAGAAGAAAACTCAAAATCTCAAAACGCAAAGTCATATCCAACAAATGCTATCAACAAATCACAATTGGTAACCACATCAGATATCTTTTATACAATGTGTATTCGCACAAATCAAGAAAAGATAAAGACAAAGGTGAACACTTCACCAAAGAAAAGGAAGATTTACAACAACAATCAATCAAGACAGACATCTCTCAAAAATTCCAAGCAACGGATTCTCAAAAGCTTTATCAAATATAGCTGTCAAAACCGAAGACTTACCGGGATACTGTAGCCTTCAAAATTGAATATTTTTAGTTGCAAACTACACTATGAATATTTCTAAAACCCCTCTACATGTATTTTCCGACGGAGAGAGAGTGAACATCAATGGCATGAATGAAGAAACCCTCAGAGTAATGCCGAAACCAGTCTTATGTGATTGATTATCTAATATGAATACCAAGTGACTAAAGTATATAGGTATAAATCCACATTAAGCATAAGTCAACACCTTCAAACTGAGAGATATCACTCATCTTTAGTGATTATACACCAGTTCTGCACCCAGAACAACCAAAACACCCCAGTCAAGTGTGAGCTATACCTATGAGAGTTCATCTGAATCGACCTATTAAGATCACTTGTCGTCTTTATAAATGCTATAAAATCTCAAGGAATATTATGAAAATACATATACAAAAACCCTTTGATAATTGAACATGAAACCTTGATTCAGAAACAAATATTCTTGACAAACATTTTTCAAAACATAAGTAAAATCTAGTCACACTTTTTCAAAACAAGTGATATGATTTTATAAATGTTTTATCCAAATTTCAAGAATTTTCAATCAAACATTTTTCTCCTAATTTCATTAATGATCACATAGGGGGGAATTGTTGAATAATGTTTTTTTATGTTTTTATGTGACCATCACTGAAATAAGTCGAAATGTTTTTTTAACAAATATTATCAGTATTTCAGGTTGCATGGATTCAAGATTGAACGTGATAAAAAGAAAATATTCTTAAAATCAAAGAATTTTTCCTGTGCTACAGTGATCGCGACGCGACCACAAGCTCCTCACGACGCGACAAGTCCCAAACGCGACAACACCGTTTCACGACCAAAGAACGACACTTCAGCAATCGCGACGCGACGGAAGGTCTGGTCGCGACGCGAAGCCCCAAACGCGACTATACTAACTTTTCAATCGCGAGGCTACCAACAACGCACTGACCAGACAAATGGCCGACCAAAAGCAACACCACTATGCACCATCGCGACGCGACCAGCTACCCGTCGCGACGCGATCCCTGTACTTCAGCAACTATAAATAAGAAGCTCACCTCTTGCCATTCTTGTGCAAAAGAAAAAACCTTACACCACACCATACCCATTCAAGCACCAATACATCAAGATTACCCCACGTCCAAAGAGCAAAAAACCTGCCAAAACTCTCTAGAAAACTCTTTTCAACCAAAGAAAATCCACGTCCAAACAAACACCAAAAAAAACCGCTACACCAAAACCTCTACCCGAAACCAAACAAAACCTCTATCCTACACGAAAACTAAACCACAAAAACCCCGTGCATCTCAATTAAACCGACACCAAAATCCCATTTCACCAAACACCAAAAAACTACCAAACCTCATCCTACCGTAAAGAACAAGAATCGACGCTTCAAAGAAAACACCATCTTCCTCAGCTATCGATAAGTTGTTTTGAAATTATCTGTGTCGTTATTGATTTATTTAAACTGTTATAAATCAACTGTACCAAATATCCAATACATCCGAATTGAACCTTGACAACGAAAACATATGTGGACTGTATTTAACCGAGACATCTAACTTCTAACTTCTAACTTCTAACCTTTCTACTTATTGTAAAAACACTTTATCGTTAATAATGGCGTTTATTACATTTAACCTCTAACTTCTAACATTTATTTTATTTACCGCTTTCTGTCTATTTAAATACTGTCTAGTTTAGATTTACCGCTTTATTTTATTTATTTATAGCTTTAGTAACTTAATTTTAGTTTATATTTATTCCGCATATTATAGCTAAAATACATATCTGTCACACAGTAATCGGCTTAAAAACCTTATTCGTGGAGATCAGTTATCGTATTTTCAACAATATAAATCCTCTCATTCCATCAAACCTCTGTTGTTCATATCTGTTCTATCTTTGTTCTTATATTTCTAGCACTTTAATCTTTCTATCTTTACATTTCGAGTTTATTAACTGTTTGTGCATTTTAATTATTGATGAGCTGTTAAGATCTATCATCTAAGTATCCATCTTATCCTTATCATTCCGCAATCCACTCAAGTATTCGGACTTGTCCAATTCCGAACTTCACCATTCGGAACTTCCTTTTCATTCCGCAATCACTTATTCCGCATCTTTACTTAGATTTTGGCGACAACAATTGGTATCAGAGCATGAATAGTTGTCTATAACATTCTCAGTGCCTAGTTTGCTCAAAGCCTTGGCTGTAGCAACAACCTCAGAATCCTCTATAGACCTTGCATGCTATTATAGCTCAAGTTCTTAAATTTTTCAATATCAAACAGTTTAAACTTTTCTTCTCTCAAAATGCAATTTAATTACTCTCTTAACATAGCATACAGCATGGGAAGCTCCAACCGAGCTCCCATACTCATACCAACTGAGTACAATGGCTGGGCTACTAGAATGTGTAACTTCGTAGACAGGGGAAAGACATTTGGCGTTCAGTTGAGGAGGGACCCCATGTCCCAATACTTAACCCCAGAGCCGACACTGCAGAAGGTGCTTTGGGTGGTGCACCTCAACCCAGATTAACTCCCCTGGATATCGAAAAGTTAGACAATGATCAAATCGCATTCCAAGAAATTGCGTGTGGCATTCCTCCGGAACTCTTCGATCTCATACAGAACTGCACGACGGCCCAACAAATCTGGGTTCTTCTACAGAATATGTTCTTAGGAACAGAGGAATCGAATGATCAAAAGCTTGTATCAAGCCTTGCAGAGTACACTCAGTTTGCAACATTTCCCGGAGAAACATTAAAACAAGCATTCACTCGATTTTTTCTAATTGTTACAATACTCCTAACTTCAGGAGCAGAAATGTCTAATCAGGAAATCAACCTACGATTTCTTGAAGGACTCGGAAAAGAGTGGCTGCCTGTCAAAATGATACTTTAGGATTCAGGAAAAATGAAAACCTATAACATGTACAGGCTTTACAACAACCTTGTAGGACAGGAGCATGACATAAAGGGCAACCAACAACAACTCAGAGGACCACTAGCGTTAGTTTTGGAACATAATCTTCCGATGATGGGCAACAATCCTCAGCAACTTATGCAATACCAGCAAGCTGCTCAGCAACAAGCTTACATTTTTCCAGCCAACTATCAGAACGCTCCAGTTCCCCAAGTTGCCCCAAGCCAAACCAGTCACCTAACCCAATAGCAAACTCCCGTTCCGTCTATCATCCTTCGCAACCACAAATTTCATATCCTTCATATTATCAAATTCCGACGATCCAGTATCAGGCACCAGCTCCTCAACCAACCATCCAATCCGCAGCTCTAACCCTAGCACTTCCAGATCCAGCTCAATATTCAGAGTCTTGCTTTTCCGAATGCGACGTAGCAGAAGAAGCTGCGTACCCACAGGAGATTGCTATGATCAGTAAGAAATTCAACTGAATTCCATCCTATACAAGTCCCAAGAAAAATTTTAAACCTTCTAATCAGCGTGCAGGTTACCCAGCAAGGAATCAGAACAATTACCAAAGAGGTCAGTACCAACAGAATCAGAATCAGAACTACCAAAGTACCGAAGAACAACATCAAGAGAAACCGATGGCTCCTGCTCTTGTTGCAAGCTCCAACCAGATCCGAACCCCAGAAAAGAAGGAGTCAGACGTAATGAAATGCCACAACTGTGGAGGACTTTGGCATTATGCAGCGGACTGTAGAGCCCCTAAAAACTATCAAAAGGAGAAAGATGAGGAGAAGGTTAAAGTGTTTGTTGATGCGTCCCGAAATGTGGAGGTTTAGTCATCCGGGGACGAAGATGAACATTTTGAAAACAAACGCAAAAGAGGAAAAGGTGTTGGTGAGTGTATGTTTGTGCAGGGAACCTCAGGAACTCCAATCCCTGGTTTGGGGAGTGTCAAGCCTGTTAATGACGTTGCTGAAGCTACATCCTCCTACATGCCGAGAATTATGCCTTTATGGTCAACCACCGAGCCAGCAAAGGAGTGAGCATAATCGAGCAGGTACGTCAAATGCTTTACGCTCATCACATTTATTCTACTGACTTAGAACCTCCTCTAGAAAGAATTTCTAACACATGCGCAGATGCCTTAGTAGCGTATCAGCGAGTCTTGGAGGAGAGGGATGACGGGTATGATGAAGTGATAAAGTTGAAGAATAGATTAGAGGATAGGAATCTTTTTTGTGATAAACTTTCCGCTGATTTGAAAATCGAACAGACTTCTAGAATTTTGTTAGAGAATTCAAATAAGCTTTTGACTTTGCAGAGGGATATATCCCGTAGTGATAATGTAAGACTTAACAAATTAATAGATCAGTTGTACTACGCAACTGAAATTTTCAAATCTCCTGCGAATACTAACACCTCTGATAATACCTTCAACTGGGGTTGGGCAAGAAAAGCGAAAAACAAAAATTATCCCGTCTATAACAAACAAAGTCCTTTCTTTAAATATCCTTCAAACGAGTATGATGATAAACATGACGAGGACCTGAACAAAAACTCATCCGAAATTTCCTTAGCTGACTCCGAGACTGCCATCTCTGAATCAAATAAGGGAGCTAAGATTCCCTTCTCATACTTTTCGGAAGTTGACACTGCTGAAAGCAGCAAATTGTCCATAACTTCGGTCCCCTTCATGCCTAGACACTTGACCTCTGTCCCAAATGAATCTTCCTCAACTTCTCACCAACTCTCATTCTTCGAAAACCTACAAAGTAAATGTGTTACTAAAGAATTCAATCCTTTTATTAATGACTTGGAAAATTCAAAAGAAGAGATTGTTGATGAAGAAATTGAGATGGAGGAATGGCCAAACAAAATTCTCATCAGAACGGATTTCAATAAAATCACAATAAAAAGTCCCATTGTTGTTAATACATCTAAAATAACTGCTGAACCATCCGGATCACGCACCAAATCATATGTCGATGTCTTGCAACATAACCTTTCAAATACATCAAATTCAGACAAAACTTCTCTCGAAAAACTTAAAGTTAGTCAGGAAGAGTCAAACTCTTTAAATGATTATTTATCTGACTCTTCACCTAGAGAAATTTTTCAAAAAGGAAAAGGACAAAACTTATCAAACAATGGGGTAAAACCAACATTAAACTGGAAAGATATCCGATCTCCTCGATCCTATACGAGAATTGAATAGAAAAATCACTTTTACAATAAAAGAAAATCAAAATCAAGATCTTCCTTCATCACTCTGAATCATACTCCGAAACCTATTCCTTCGGCACCACACAAATACATCCACAAGGAATTACTTCCAACTCCAAACAACAAACATGTTCATTATCATCAATTTACTAACTGTTTAAATTATTATTCAGAATTTCCCAAGTTGCATATGTTGTGAAAACAGCAAAGTCTGTTCTTCCAACCACTGAAAATCATGATTCTGAGTCCAGCAAACCTAGCACTTAAAAATCAATAAATTTTTCTGAAACCTCAAGAAAACAATCTTAACAGCAAAACGCTTTCAAAACAAGAAACAACATTCAAAAGAAAAACACTATTTTAAATTTTCAGAAAGTTGTAAAACCTGAGTTCTCTCAGATACAAGCCATTCCGAAAATTCTGAAGCGTAATCAAAACACTGTTTGTTGTCACTGTTGCAACAACACCTCAAAATCATCTTCTGTTTCTCAAACAATCAAACCAAAGAATTTCCAAAATCCAAAATATAACCTCTTTCAAAAACTTCCAAAATGAACTGTTTAAAAATGGGTCGTAAAAACTCCAACTTCGGAACTTAAATCGTCTGACTCACTCATTCATGCCTCAGAAGTTGAAACTTCTCTGAATAAGACAATTAAGAACAAATCTCCCAAGTCTGGAAAACCAATGGGTCCAAACAAGTTTGGGTGCCCAAACTAACTGTGTAATTTTCAGGCATTCAGTGCTGAAGAGCAGGATGACGAATGGCTCATTGATAGTGCTTGCTCGATGCACATGACTGGGAGATTGGAGTTTTTGAGGGACTATCGAGAAGTCAACCATGGAGGATACGTAACCTTTAGAAACGATGCTAACGAATTATTAAAGGATATAGGGTTCTTACAAATGGAAACTTCACAATTCAGAAAGTTGCTTACGTCCTCGGTCTAAACACATTTTAGTTAGCGTAGGTCAACTCGTCAGCACTGGTCTTAGAGTAGAATTCGATGATGTGTTCAGCTACATTGTGACCAAATCCCGAGACAAATGTTAGTGAAGTCACCAAGACATGTTAACATATTTCCTCTCGACATCTCTCTATTCATCGGAATGCCTCGACTGTGTTTACTCTCGAAGGCTCATTCCGAAATTAGCTGGCTATGACACCGGAAGTTAGCACATCTGAACTTTTGGTACATGAACCAGTCATTGACTCAGAGGAATCCCTCTTCTGAAATTTGACAACGATAATCTATGTGCAGCATGTGCACTAGGCAAACAGAAGAAGAAATCGCACAAGTCAATCACAGATTCAAGCATCTCTCACCCTTTAGTACTTCTCCATATCGACCTATGTGGACCATCAACAGTTGCAAGCCTGAATCACAAGAAGTACATCCTGGTGATTGTGGATGATTTTACCCGATTTACCTGGGTATTTTTCCTGAGATTAAAATCCGGAACCCTCTTAGAGCTCAAAATTTTCATAACATCTATAGAGCTTAAGGTACAACTACCTGTCAGAAGGATCCGAAGTGACATTGGAACAGAATTCAACAATAGACAGATAGAAGAATTTCTGGCATCCAAGGGAATCGAGCATAATTTCTCAGCCCCTTACACTCCGCAGCAAAATGGTGTGGTGGAGAGGAGAAATAGAACTCTTGTTGAAGCAGCCAGAGCCATGCTTAATTTCGCCAACCTTCCATTATCATTCTGGCAGAAGCTGTGGCAACAACTTGTTTTGTACAGAACCGATCAATTATTAACAAACGGCTTCAGATGACTCCTTACGAAATTTTAAACGGGAGAAAACCCAACGTTAAATTTTTTCATATTTTTGGTTGTCGATGCTTTATCAAAAACAATAAAGATCATTTGGGAAAATTTGTCCCCAAAAGCGATGAAGCAATTTTTATGGTTTATTCATCTAAGTCTGTTGCTTACCGTGTGCTAAACAGGAGAACGAGAGTTATAGAAGAGAGCTTTGACATAGAATTTGATGATCAATATCTCTGGAGAAAACCAGCATATGGCATTTTGTACGTCATGGAAGCTAATATTCCAGAAGGTCAATGAACTATTCCAACAATTGAAGTAGACTATGATCTCCTCTTTGACCTTTAAGAGACAGCAACCCGTGCAGAAATCATCAACTCTCCTGAAGCCATATAGCAGCTCACAACAGCTTCTGGTCCATCAACAACTACATCATCCGAATCTTCAATTCCGACAAATTAGGTTAGAACTTCAAATATTAATGCAACAGTTGAGGGGGAGCCTTCGCTCCCTTCTCGTATCGAACATGTTTAGGGGGAGCCTTCGCTCCCAGCACAAGTCGAGGGGGAGCTCCCGCTCCCAACACATATTAATGGAATCCCACAATCCAAGGGGGACCATCAAAACTCAAGATATGAAAGAAATAATTCCTCAACAGACACTTCGAATGATGCACCGATCTTCACATTTGAAGCTGATGAAGACATCTCTGCTGAAGAATCACACATTCAAGATGTAACTCCTGAGAACTCCAAATTCATTCAAGACATAGCGCCTCCTGAATCCGATCTTGCACTGATTCCGAAACTCCACAAGTGGACTCAGAACCACCATCTGAACCAAATAATCGGAAATCCTTCTTTCGGAGTTCAGACAAGATCTAAAAAGTCCATCCATGATGAGTGTCACTTTGCTACCTATATTAGCAAATTTGAACCCAAGACGATAGTTGATGCACTGGATGATGATGACCGGATAAAAGCCATGCAAGAAGAATTAGCAGAATTTAAGAGAAACCAGGTATGAGATCTTGTGCCACGACCCGCCAATCATACTATCATTGGTACAAGATGGGTTTTCCGAAACAAGCTAGATGAAATGGGTATAGTGGTCAGAAATAAAGCCAGACTAGTTGCAAAAGGATACAGTCAAATCGAAGGTCTTGATTATGACGAGACATACGCACCAGTAGCAAGGCTAGAAGCAATCAGAATCTTCTTAGCCTATGTTGCTCACAGAAATATCATTGTTCATCAAATTGATGTGAAAAGTGCGTTTTTGCAAGGAGATCTTCAAGAGGTTGTCTATCTTCAGCAACCTCTGGGCTTTGAAGTTCTGTCTCATCCTAATCACGTGTACCGTCTGAATAAACCTGTTTATGGATTGAAGCAGTCGCCAAGAGCATGCTATGAAACTCTGTCAATTTTTTTGGTGAAATCAGGATATAGAAGATGTACCATTGATCCTACATTCTTCGTACGATCCCATCAGAAACATATAATGATTGTATAGGTTTATGTAGATGATATCATTTTTGGATCAACAGATCAAACTATGGTTGATGAATTTTCAAAAGTTATGACTGAGAAATTTCACATGAGCATGAACACGGAAATAAATTTCTTCTTAGGTCTTCAAATTAAACAGACAAACAGAGGAATATTAATTCATCAAGAAAAATACACGAATGAATTACTAAAGAAGTTCTCACTTGAGAATTGGTCTACATCGAAAGTTCCCATATCTACCAATCATAAATTTTTGCAGATCCAGAAGGCGAACCTGTAGATCACAAAATTTATCGTGGAACGATTGGTTCTCTCCTGTACTTGACTGTCATCAGACCTGACATTATGTTTGCGACATGTATTTGTGCAAGATATTAAGCAACCCCGAAGCTCTCACATCTGACTGCTGTGAAACAAATTTTTGGATATCTTAAAGGCACAAAGGCAATGGGTCTATGGTATCCTGTCGGAGACATCTTCAAACTCCAAGCATTTACTGATTCGGATCATGCAGGATGCAAACTAGATAGGAAGAGCACCTCTGGAGGTTGTCAATTCTTAGGCGGAAGACTTGTGAGCTCGTCATCAAAGAAGCAAAACTGTGTTGCTCTATCTTCAGCCGAGGCAGAGTATGTTGCTGCTTCCACTTGTTGCTCAAAGGTCCTCTGGATAAAGACTCAGCTCCTGGACTACGGATATATATTTCTTCAAGTTCCCATCTACTGTGATTCCAAGAGTGCAATATCTCACAATCCTATTCAGTACTCCATGACTAAGCACATCGATCTTCGGTACCATTTCATTAAAGATCAAATCTTGCAAGGTAATATTGAACTATACTTCATTCCTACTGAGGAACAAGTAGCTGATGTTTTTACTAAAGCATTAGATACAACAAAATTTCACAATTTTCTAGAAATGCTGGGAATGCTGAATCCTGATTCAGATTTCTTCAGAGAATGACTCTTAATTCCATCATTCTTCTTTCTTAAATAACATCTTTTGTTTAAAAAACTCAACATCCTCCAAAACTTTTCTCTTTTCGGAATCCCATCTTCCGAAATCAAAAATTGAATCTCTGAAAATCTTAATTTCTCTGAGGAGCCTCACTTAAAATACAATTTCTAAACTTTCTAGGTAACCTCGTTTCATTTTCAATTCCTGAACTCTTATTTTCTGAATTTCAGTGTCTGAGCAACCTTCTTTGGTTTCAGACTCCTGAATTTCAGTTTCTGAGCAACCTCAAATAATTTTAAATTTCCGAATTTTCAAACTTCAGAATTCAAAATTCTTAATCTTCAGAAATGTGCTATTTTCGGAACTTCTTCAAAAGGAACCTCGTTTAAAATTAAGATTCTGAACTGATCAAGTTCTAAGGAACCTCGTTTACCTCTAAATTTCTGAATGTTCAAACATCAAAATCTCAATCTTCAGAAATGAGAAACTTTCTGAAAATTTTCTAAAAGTACCTCGTTTCAATTCACGCTACCGAGTGTTACATTTTCTAAATAACCCGTTTTCGAAAACATCAGTTTTCAAAACATTTTCTGAACCCTCACTTCTGAAGATATATTCTTCGGAAATCCTTCTCGAATTTTCTGAATTACTGCATTCTGAACTCACTCACTCAGCAATCAAGGTATACATTTTCTGATCCTACATTTTCTGCACTCATCTATCTTCCGAACTTAGAAAAGACCAATTATATGTAAAGGAATATGTATTAAATTTTGTCACATTAAATATCCAATTATTAGTATTTAATAATCAGAATAATTGTAATTAATTGGTAGCCGTGTCAAATGTGTCCCTCCTGAGTGGACCATTACGTTTTATCATTGCTTGGCATTAAATGTCAAGCCAAACCTTTTTCTGACATGTCTAGTCGACGTCTTTTCATTCCAAATCCGGCGGTTTCTCGCGAATTTCAAAACTTACTTTAACCGTTCCCCCCCCCACTTTTCTTCTTCTTCATCGCTTCGTCTTCTTCATTCTCTCAAACTCTTTCACTCTTTAAAATTCTATCTCTAAAGATCGTACTCTCTCACTCTCTCCACCGTCGCCACCACTCATTTGCAACCTAAGAAGGGCTTTCTTCCTTTCATTTGTCTGTGAAACCCTAGCCTCTCGGAATCAACTCCGTCTGTCGACCATCCTCCCTCCTCTTTCCGTTTCTGCTCATCTCAATTCAGGTAAAAGCTTTGTCTTCTTATTGTTTCTGCAAAATATGACTCTGCTGTTTAGATGAATGTTCTTCACATGCTATAATCTTCATTGTAAACCTACTTTTGCAGAAAATAAACTTTGAATGTTTATACCCTGTTCTAACTGTTCTTGGTTATTTTTCTAACATTTTGAGTATACTTTGCTCCTTAATAATCTTAGAAAAGTGTTAATGGCTGCCCCCTCCAAAAGTGGCGGATCTGCTGAAGATAACACCATTTTGGTCGCAGTCTCCAATCTTCCTATTTCAGGAAACCTCTCACTCTATAAAGAACATATACGAGTTTTGATTCATATTTTGTCCAGACATAAAATAGCTCGAACTTTCTTTGATCCCACTCCAGAAATACTAGTGTCCTTGCTCGAAAAGACTGTCATGTCTACCAAAAAGGTCCAAAACACTTATTTGGTTACCCTATTAGATACAAAGGAAGTACCTTTAGACCAAAAAGTTTTTGCTGCTACCCTTCAACTTCCGTATCATGAAGCCCTGTTTGATCACCCTTCACCACATCAACTTCAAAGTATGATCTATCGGATGGGATACACATACAAGTTAGAGAAATTGTACCAACTATCCAAAGGACATGTATCCCCCATTTGGCAATGCTTAATACACTACTGTATTAAGTGCTTGACTGGTAAAACAGGTGGTACAGACCAGTTAAGAAAACGTATGCTTGAACTCGTATGGAGTCTGTTAACAGGGAACGAGATCGATTATGCAGAAATACTATTTGAAGATTTTATCTCTTATATCCCGACCTCTCAGAAATCACGAGGAAAAATCCATTCAGCACGCTTCTGGGCAATATGCATTGAACATTTGTACCAAGTCTTCCAGCTTCCGATCCCTGCCCCAGATGGTGACAAACTAGAAATGCCAGAAGCTAAGCCATACGCTCTTAAGTCTGATTCTATCTTCGGAAAGCTCAGAAGAATTCCAGATGCACTTCTGAACCTAGGTGACCCGGCAGAGGAAGTAGTAATCAAGCACATTGCTGACACTAAAGATGTTTCGCCCCATCTTCAACAACCATTACAAGACTTTGTGGCTCCAAAGAAAGGCAAGAAGAAAGCCTCTGAATCCTCTCCAGCCAAACAACAGCAAAAGAAGAAACAGAAGAAGGCTTCCGAGGTACGCTTTTATATTTCTGAACTTCTTTCTAACATCTGAATGATCTTCAGATCTCACTTATTCCTGATACAATGAGACTTTCTGATCAACTCTCTAAATAAACTTCTGAACTCATATTGCCTTATGCTCTTCTGAATCCCCTCTACTTTCTGAATTTTCTTTTGAATCGCAATAACACAGATATTCTGAATCAAAATATCTTTCACACTTAAAATTTTCGGATCATAAGCTTACTGAACATCACCTAGCTTGTACTTGGAATATCACTTCACTTATTTTACATAAGTCATAACTGAGTGCCCTGTTAAACAATTAATTGTTCATCGTCATTGGCACTTGAGAAATCTAAATATATATTCAGTATTGTTTGGTCACATTGTTCTAACTTCTGTGTTTTAACAATTGAGAAACAAAGATCTCAGATTTTTAGAAATCCAAAATAGTATTTTGGTCTGAACTGTTATATCTATGTGATAAGTTAGGTTCGGCTTCCCCTAGGTATGTGTTACCCTCGAAATCTGTTTCCACATTCTATCTTTCTAACTATTGAACTTCTTTCGTACTATTGATTGGTCACTCATAGATACTGAGTCCGACAAGATTGAGGAAAAACAGAACTCTCAGGACTTAGAGGAAACACAAGAAATAATTAAACCGGTGGAAAAACAGAAGTCACCAACAAAAGATAAATGAAAAGAAAAGATTGCAAAAAAACAAAAGTTCCAAAGTTCAGCAACCATCATTCCAGATCTCACTCAACCTCCTCCGAGTGTAAGCCCACTTGAAGCCTGGAAATTTTGAACAGCTGTCAATTAGCAAGCTAACTTAGTTGAGCGTCTCCTACAACAATTTGAGCTCAGGAACATCAAACTTCAAGCTCTCTTAGACCTTGGTCCTCCCACAGAAAATGAACATGAAGATATTAAGAAAGAACGCAGTTGAATCAACAAAATCACTTAGGAAATCGACACCTACCTAAGCTCTGAACTTTCAAAATTGGTAGACACACCTGTCTACTTATTTGACACCACCGAAAGAGACTGGGCCAAAATCGCCTCTTCAGTCGTTCCCCTTACTTGGGATCGATACATGGCCCAAGAGCTTCAGAAACAGAATCCTTCAGCAATCAAAATTGCAACCGAGCAACCTGTTGAATCAGGTTCGAGAAAAGTATTCTCCGACACTCAATCCATGACAATCAAAGATCATTTATTCAGAAACGACACGAGGTGGATAAGCTCATACTATCCAAGATTCATGAGATTGATCTTAGTGAAACCAACTCCTCCTCCGACAAAGCTAAAATAGAAGTCCCCCCATCACATCCACGTGTCCAAACTTCAGAAGATAAGGTCCTCCATCAGAAAGTTGACTCCCTGATAACCCTGGTTTCTGAATTAAAAACTGCTCAGAACCAGGAAGCCTTAGTTAAAGAAATCTCTGATCTCAAGAAAAGGGTGGAAGAATTTGAAAAGAAGGATTTCGTCTTAGATATGGATGGTGAAGTTAGAGAGGCACCCGCTAAAGGCCTAGCAAAAGTAGACGCCAAAAGACAAACCGATGCCACTACAATGTTACAGAAGGAACAGGGAACTTTGGAAGCAGTTCAGAAGGTTGAACAGGACCTCTCTGAAGTCACAAAAGTTGTTGACAACAAAATTCGATTCTTCCTGGAACATATGTCAAAATATCTTCAAGGACTTATTGCTGAGAATGAATCTCTCAGAAAAACCCATATACTTATGCTGCAACTACTGACAAACACCCTTGAAAAGATAACCGACACCATGACTGGTCCCATTGAACACATCAAGCTAGCCACGTATCTCAATATTGAAAATTGTGAACAGTTCAAGAATGTTACCTCCAAGGGTATCTCGGAGGAACTCAGTAAAGTGGCTAAGGACATAACTTCGAAGCTTCAGGCCATTCTGAGCCGCCTACATGTGCCCCTTCTGTTTCTGAAGGAGCCCCAGGAGGGGAAAGGCGGTTCCGAATCAAGGAGGAAATGTTGATGAAGAAGATGATTTGATGATAATAGATACCACAAAAGCTGGTCCAAGTGGTACTAAAGAGAAAGAGAAGGATGATGACCATGTTATTGAGGGCAAAGTATCAGAAATGAACATACCAATGATCAAGGTAATCAAGAGAACAAATCCACCGAAGAACCAATCCTCGAGGAGACTCCGAAAATTCTAACTCCTCCTCACTCTCCTCCGAAAATTCAAACTTCTCTAATCCAAGTTCCGATTCACACATAAGATGAAAATCTTCTGTATTCCCATATCAAAGATTCAGATCCACCAGCCCTCAAAGCTCAAAAGGACGAATATTTCAATGCCAGAGAAAATCTATTTGCTGAACAATTTGGAGAAGACTCTGACCAAGGATCAACTGATCCTACAAAAGCTGGTCCAAGTGGTCCCAGCAAACTAGATTTTTCAAATCTTTTTAAATTTCGACCTTTAACCGATTCTGACTTCAAGCCACACAAGTCATATGATCCCCCTCCGACTCCTGAACACAATTGGGACATCCCCTTGACTCCGAATGGGGACAATACGTTTACACTCTGAATCTCTCAGGCTTTCCAGAAAAAGACAAAGCTCTAGCTATAAGGTAAAAAAATCAGAAGTTCTTAGACAGACATACCAAACCTCAAGTCAATACCTGGACTACTGAGCCCATAACTTGTGTTACAAGTGTGAAGAGAAGAACATTTGAAAAATCAAACTATTACGAGTATGATCTTGTTAGAAACAACAACTACGATGAGAAGATATTGATAACAGAAGTAGATTTTAGAAGAATGAATCCAGCAGACATTTACTCAATTTTTATAAAGTTAGCCTCAAAAGCTGAGAAGAGTAAAGATGCAAAAGAAGCCTATCTTGCCGCTAGACGATTCCTGCATTGCATTTTGGAAGAATTTTGCTATGCAGATGGTGAAATGTACAAATTGGTGAAGAGTCACACAGATGAACAATATCAAGAACAAGTGGATCTCTCTATGCCAGAGGTCAGAGATACCTGGAGAAAGGGAGTCACCAAGGATCCCATGATCGGATTAATTTACAAAGACTCATCCAGAAAAGGAACTTTCCTTTTCTTCCAAGCAGAACATATCAGAAGGGTCCCTAATGCAATGCTACAAAAGTACACTGAGGCCATAAAGAGATCCTCCCATTCAGACCCGGAAGCCAAAAAGGAGTTCCTACTAAAAATGGAGTGGATGATTGAAGTTAGAAAATTTTGTTCATATGCTTGTAGGCAAGGAGTTCTGGAAAAGCCTTGAAGAGATCAAATCAAACCCCTCGGTTAGTCACCGAAGGGGGAATTGTTAGTGTTCAGAACGAGTCGTTGACCAACTCGGAGTTTGCATGTGTTTATGTTTGGATTGTTGTGTTGGTGGTAGTTAATATTGATGGAATGTTTGGTAGTTTGAATGATAGAATGTTTTGTTAAAATGTTGATTATGAAAAACAATAGTCTTATCTCTGAAATGTATGTTCCGAAGGTTATCAATGATATGTTTGCTTCTGAATGTCTTGGTTGTATTCATTTAATATATGTGTCTGAATTATGTCATACCAAAATCCAGTCTTGGATTTTGGAAACTTGCAAAAGAAAGATCTCAGAAGACCAAGCTCCGAAGATGCCAAATTCAGAAGCATGCTAAAGTTCAGAAGTAAAACAAGTTCGGAAGCTCATGCTCAGAAGACATAATATTCTAAAATGGTCAAGGTACCGAAATCCATTCAGGATTTCGAAACAGCACTAAAGGAAACTTCTGAAGACTATTGTACTTAAACATTCACAAAGACCGAAGACTGAAGTTAAAGATAAGACAAAATGGATAAGTACTTCAAGTTATAGGAAATGATTAGACTAGATCAGGCGTGGCCTTTAAGAAGCATGTTCGTGTACTGTTTATATTAGTTTATTCTAGATAAGCCACCCTAGTCTGACATTGTATTATTTTAATATTTAGAACCATCTTGTCTGACTAAGAGAGACGTCTTGTCTGCTTTTCTGTCCTTAGGATATTATCTGAAGGTCCTCCCTTGCACTATAAAAGGGAGACCAAGTCTTCATTCAGTCTTATGTGTTTTGAGAGACGATTTGTAACACTTCAATGATATATATATATATATATATATATATATATATATATATATATATATATATATATATATATATATATATATATATATATATATATATATATATATATATATATATATATATATATATATATATATATATATATATGAGAACTCAATGTCATCCATGAGATCCTTATCCAAACCAAAAAGGGCTTGATCGTCATTTTATAAATCTAATTTAATTTTGATTTTTTTTATTTTTGGTAACAGAATATCAATTCCTAAAAATAAGCACAATCAAATTTAAATTTCAAATTTAAAAAATTTTATCATTTTCGTTTTTTTTAATATGAGAATTTTTGAAATTTGAAAAAAACATAAAAATTTTAAATTCAATAAAAAATCAGATTTGGATTTAGAAAAACATATATGCTGTTGTATTTGCAACTGGATGCATATATTCATATTTTGAAAATTCGTAGAAACATATTATTATGTATAAATAGTTGAATACAAATAATAAACAAACCAATTTATTAAAAACAATAATTTACAATTGTTTTTGAACGATACATATATAAAAAATACAAAAAACAACAAAAACTACTAATATATTCACTGTTTGTTCATTGACTATCTTGTTTATTCGTTTTAACATTTTCACTTCTTCAATTTGCTCTATATATTTTTTAAACCTGCAAGAACAATAATAAAAATGCATATTAAAAATATTAAAAAAAAGATACTTACATGCATATACGTATATGCACATGGGCACATATGTGTATGCATATATGCAAATATGCACACACTTATATACATTTATATGCATATGTGCACATACGTATTTATATGCATATGTGCACATACGTATTTATATGCAAATAAACATATATGCACATATGTATATGTGCACATACGCATTTATATGCATATAAACATATATGCACATATTCACACTTCAATATACATATGCACATGTATACATACACATATGCACATACGTTTTAGCACATCTATTCTCATATGTCCGTATCCACATATGTGAATGTGTATATGTGCATGGGTACTTGTGTACAAATGTGTATATATGCACACACGTATATGCACTTATGCACATACGTATATGCATATATGCACACACGTGTATACACTTATGCACTTATGCACATACGTATATGCATATATGCACACACGTGTATACACTTATGCACATACGTATATGCATATATGCACATACGTATATGCATATATGCACTTGAGTAAGAAATCAGTACAATTTTGACCCTCTGTTCCCGGTCAGGGCCGGTCCATCAGTTTTCCATGCCCAGGACAAAATGACTAATAATGCCCCTCTCTATATGATTTTGCACTCATTTGCATCATATATTTATAAAATGAAGACGCAACACAATGTAAAAGAAACATGCATAGACATACTAAAACTTGCAAACATTATAAAAACCAATGTCTTCACATTCACATATAAAGACAGTTAATTGTGTTCAATATAAATAAAAAGAGTTAACGATGTCTTCATAGAGATTCCATAGTATGCAAGCAAAATAACAAAAACAAACAAAAGAGACTTAGTCATACTTTTAAAATACTGGAATGGAAAAATAAGAGAGAAATTCATATGAAAAAATCAACATCGGACAAAATTCAAAATGGGCTTAACACTTAAAGTGATTTAAAGTCATCAAACCATTCACAAAAGCTGCACATTGCTTCTGTTATGTATAAAAGATTGCGAAACAATAATAACATCAGATACAATTTACATAAGTAAACAAATTTAAAGTACAGTAATTAGAAATTACCTCAAAGGGACCAGAATCCTGGAAAAATTCGAAAACTTAAATCGTAATATACAGATTGCACAGCAACCGATTACGTACCCATTATGCAGATTCGGTAGAGCATGATTCAGATATGCAGATTCGGTAGTTGTGTGACTGCGTTTCAATCAATTAAGATCCAAAAATAGAAATCAATGGTAGAGAAATGTATTTGAGATGTCGATCAATTACAATCACGGGATTTGTTTGGATTTCTCACCGCCTTTTGAAATCGCGATCGAGAAAGGACTTACAGAGGAGCTGCTTGATCGTTGCCGGTACCGACGTCACAAACAATAGGGGCTTTCTTTGGAATTCTGACCACCGATTATTGTGGTGATCGTTTACAGAGGGTTTAGAAATTACAGATTGAGATGTCGATCGATTACAATCATGGCCCTGATTTGGATTTCTCACCGGCTCTTCAAAACGTGACCGAGAAAGACGATAATGGACGGGGAGCGTTTTAATACATATGTAGTCAACGATGATGGCCTTTGGGAATTATCAGGGTCTACGACAACACCGCTGGCACTCCATGGATCTACCGGCAAGTTCGTGTTTCAGTCCTTGAGAAGGCCACGGCGACAGCGACGATGGAGAAGGGGCAGGGGAGTCACACGACGGCGCTGCAGAAGAACGCAACGACTGTAGAAGGCGGAAAGGGATCAGCTTGATGGTGGAGGGGATGGAGGAGATTGGACGGTGGTGTAGAAAATGGCCTCGGAGAGGATGAAGGGAACGTTGGATGTCTAAACGGAGGAAACGCCACCAACGTCCATCGTTTTCATTGCCTCCAATGGTGTACGGGGAAATATTGACAGAGGCGATTGATATGCGTAGGTTAGGGAGGCGGTGGGGAAGACGACATGTGAGAGAGAGAATTTGATCGTGGACTCTCCTATTGTAGAGGACGTGAATTAGGGAATTTCCTAATCAAATTAATTTATTATTCCGAAACTATCCTTAAGGACTTGTTTGAAAAGTCCACCCTACCATTAAACTCAATACTAATTACAAAAATGCCATATTTGCATCTCAATCCTTGATTTTTTTTTATCTAACAGTTGATTTTGAGTTCTCAGGATCTCATGATTTTTTGAGTTCTCAAAAAAACCTAACTATATATATATATATATATATATATATATATATATATATATATATATATATATATATATATATATATATATATATAAGTATATATATATATATATATATATATATATATATATATATATATATATATATATAAGTATATATATATATATATATATATAAGTATATATATATATATATATATATATATATATATATATATATATATATATAAAAATCATCTCATTCCATCAAACCTCTGTTGTTCATATCTGTTCTATCTTTGTTCTTATATTTCCAGCACTTTAATCTTTTTATCTTTACAGTTCAAGTTTATTAACTGTTTCTGCATTTTAATTATTGTTGAGCTGTTAAGATCTATCATCTAAGTATCCATATTATCCTTATCATTCTGCAATCCACTCAAGTCTTTGGACTTGTCCAATTCCGAACTTCACCTTTCGGAACTTTCTTTTCATTCCGCAATCACTTATTCCGCATCTTTACTTAGATTTTGGCGACAACAACTACCTCAGTCTAAACCCACCCCTACCTACGCATGCAATACCACACATACCATAGTGAGGAAACTCACCTGAATTCGTATATCCTCGGTGACCGGTTGGTACGAACCCCGCTAAACTGATCCTAACAAAATTAGTGATACAAGTCACCTAAAACTGATCTCTACAGTGTAATCCTCAACCCGACCAAGTTTGACTAAAAGTCAATTGGTCAAGGTCAATAATCAAAGTCAACCGTCAAAGGTCAATGCATAGCGCCGCTATGGGTGTTGTCTAGAAACAGGACTCGTAGCCGGCTACAGATAGTGACGTTATCTCTGGATGCTAGCGCCGCTAACTGTTAACTTTCCAAATTCCTTGTTAAGCACGTAATCTGTTAAGACAAAGGCTATAACTTTCCATAGTTCATACATTCGGTCTATTGTTCCATAAGAGCAGAAATTTTAAAGACATTCATGCCCAATGCATGCCAAACTCCAGACCTAGGTAAAAAAAGGACTTGAATCTCTTCAGAAGAAACTTTTATGAGAGCTAGAGGACTTGAGCTTGGCCTCCTTACTAGTATAGAGGTTCCAAATAGGCAAAACAGGGGACTTGCGGCCTAGAGTTCCCCAAACTCCAAGACTTCATTAACAACATTACTGTAACGTCCCCGATTCTACGGTAAATTTAAATTTAACTTTTAAAAAGCGTTTTTATTAAATAAACATCATATCATTTAAGAATTAACAATAAACATCATTTAAATAAAACACGTAATTGTTATAAATATTTTACTTATAAACATCATCAAATTCTTTCAAAACATGTCTCTATTGAACGAAATTCATTAACAGCGGAACCCACTAACATCTAGTGGAACAAAACATAAATTCCCTCAGAAGCTACCCCAGTATGTACGCGTCACGCCTTGCCATCCGTCGTACATTATGTACCTGAAACAATGGTTTTTATAGGGAAAAGTTAAGCACACAACTTAGTGAATTTCCACACATACAAAGTACATCAATCACACATGCTTTACCCCTAAAGCATAGATTACCACAAACAAATATAGTAACAACTATCTACTACATAGCGTATAATGAGTCGTGCCATCTTGCTCAGCATCTCGAGTCATGCATACAATCTTGCTAGTGCATCTTGCTAACTGTCAACACTCTCAGTTGTGCGTACAATCTTGCTCTGTGCATCTTTCCATGCAATCTTGCTCGGTACACAATCTTACTAGATACTCTAGGCAACACCTCCATACTATATGATGAGCCATGCCATCTTTCTCAACACATCGAGTGGTGCACACAATCTTGCTAGTGCATCTTGCTGACTACTCAACACACTCAATCGTGCATACAATCTTGCTCTATGCATCTTGACGGGCAATCTTGCTCTGTACACAACCATTCCACATACTTTAGGCAACACACTAGCCTAGTAATACACACCCACATTATAACACCTCGATTTTGTTAATTTTTTTTAAAACATAATAATGCTAAAAGCACGTTAGTGCCAAAGGCACAAAAACGTTAAAAGCACAATAGTGCTAAAAGCACATTAACGTTAAAAGCACATTAGCGTTAAAAGCACAATAGTGCTATCGCTTATTTTAAAATATTATGTGACAAAATGTAAACATTTAAAAACTTTACTCATGACATAAAGTCACGTCTTAAAACTTCGGTCCCAACAAAACCATTTAGTTGTAAAGATATTTAAACAACTTCGGGGGTTACTACTTCATATCAAACTAAACCATAGAAAGCAAGTTTGGATTACAAACAAGGATATTAGCCAATGTTCGCTCCATCTAAAATCGCAATCACCTCGGGTCATCTACTTGCTTCTATGTCTCGTGTCTAAAACCTGGGATACATGGCATAAAACAAAATACGTAATACGAAAACGTCTCGTGAGCTACATGGGTTTTAGACTCAAAACATCATTGAAAGTGTTTTATAATCAATATCATATATTTGATATATTTCTTTTTAAAATCCTTTGGAAAATAAGTCATATGACTGACCTTTTCTTTTCAAAAGCGTCTTTACAATCTGAGTCATATAAATGACATTTACTTCTTAAATTCTTTGCGAAAACAACTTATAAAAGTTTTGAAACTTAAACAATATAATCAGTTCAACACGATTAATACAAAATAGATGCATATGCAATGCATGTTTCGCACAATAATGCAAAGCTCGCGGGTTCCGCACCCGCGTCTGAGGTCAGGTCACATTCGTGACAAAAGCTCGCGGTTATATACTGCGTCTAAAGGTCTATAAAGATCAAGGCTTACCAAAATAGGAGAACAAGTCTTCCTATAATGGTATCTAAAAGACTTCTACTTCGGGACGGGAGGTACCATCCCAGTAGAGTCTGTTGTCCTGTTACGGGGACGTGTCCGGACCTCGCTGACTCATGCAATCACACTCTATGCATGCATAAAAGCACTACTTTTCTTTTGTACTAGAAATCACGAATGCCATGAGATGCATGTGCAATAACATAGACATTAACAAATTAAATCTTTCATAAACTTATATAAGGATCAAATCATTTAGTATATATAATCATTATTCTTTTGAAACAGATTCATAACATTAGCACATAGTAGACTGACTACCAAAATATTCTTTCACAGGCATAGTAGGCTTGAAGCCAAAACAATCTTTCAAATCATCATATAAAACTTTTATTATCATAACATACATAGAAAGATTTGCATATCATTTGATATTCATAAGTCATATAAAAGCTTTGTTAACAATTTTGCCATGTACCCCATAGTGGGAAAAAGCCACATGTACTCACCTTAGTAGCTAGGTACGTCTAGCTACACTAATCCACATAGCTCTAGTCATTCGTTGCTTCCAAACGTCCTTCTATCTCTATTAATTTTAATAGAAGATTATAACATATTAGTCAATTAAACATATATCATGTGTCTAATCATTCTTGACTACGACTAGCCGTTATCAAATTTTATTCTAATGACTAGGTGTGGTTCTTAAAGCATAATAATCATTTTGGACAATTTTACCCTTTTTGTCCCATTTTGACAACTTAGTCCAAGATTCGTGTAAACTCTTGTTTAAGTCATTGTTATATAACCCAACAATGAACCAATAGTGTTTAGAACATGTATAAAGCTTCATGGAATCTTTTAATCCATTTTTCGTTTTGGCGCTTTTTGACCGTTTTCTCATTTAGGCATCCTACTTTGCCTAAATGTGTTTTCTCGGGTTTTAGTATGAAATTTTAGTAACTTTATCATCTTAACATGTTTGTAAAACAATATCAATGTCTAGATGTCAAAACATCTTTCGTTTCACTCTTTTATTCCATTTTTGGCAAATTTGACGTTAAAATTATAAAAATAAAAATTGTTTTTAAACATTAAACTTTTTATATATTTTGTTGCCAAAACCACCCAACAACACATAAATGTTGATATAAATTCATTTCATACTCATACGGGCTCGTATTTACTAAAACGGTAACTTTTAGTTCAACCGCGGCTATTTTGATCCATTTTTTAACTTAACCAAAACACCTTCTTTCTTGACCCAAACTTGGTTATTTCTTTTAATCTAGCATAATTATATGACAATGAATCATAGTATTCAATTCTTGGTTTCAATTCTCAAACTTTTGCTTCTTACGCATAAAACGGCAAATTAACTAAATATAGCCCAATTATAGTCTTTTTATGACTAGATGATACCTTATATGATGTTTAACCAATTGTTAGGATTTCCAATTAATGTTACCACTTTGTGGTGTAAGCATGTTCCATAAATCATATTTTACTAGCTTCTTGATCACAAACACCAACACCAATTCTTATCCCATTTAGATTTTTATCAAAAGTCAATTTTTTTCCCTCTTTTGCCAATTGGTTATAACTAAGCTTAGTAATCCCAATTAATTGATATTTTGGTGTTTCTAACTCATTACCAATGATATTCCATAAATACAAGATCAATTTCAATATATATTAAAGATATCCCAAGTAATTCCATTTTTACACTAGAAGTTTGACTTTGACAGAAAGTCAAAGCTGTCAAAATTTTCCATTATCAAGTATTAAGCCTTTGATTCTCTCATGGTCCTTATTTGACACTAAGGATGTTTCATTATTTCTACCAAGTTTCCAACATGCATTTGACATACTTCTATATTTCAAATTCATCACAATCAATCAATCTTTCAAGAATTCAAACTTAATTTTAATCATCAATTGTATATAATCCAACAAACTTCATGTTTCCAATAGAAGTCACTTGAGGTTCCAAGATTACCTTTTAATTGATGTCCAAAATCTGAATCATGGGTGTTCTTGCACTTATTCTCGATTTCCCTTTCAATCTTTGAGTTCTTGCTCAAAAAGATGAAATCAGGAGATAAGAATCATTTTCTACACAAAAATCGGATTGCTTGGAAGCTTCTCTGCCTCCCCCCGATGTCCGCTGTCGCACCCCGCCACCAACGCCGCCAGCAGCGGCGGTTTCTGCCGTCGATTGGGTTTTCCCGGTTAATGCAGCTTCACAGCAGCGATAGCTGCTTTCAAACTCCGAATTGTTGCTTCCCTTCTCGCATTTAACCCTTACAGTCTCACTCTCGATCCCTCTTTCCCTCCTTCACACGATTTCTTTCTCTCTTGTCTTTGAATTTCCGATTTCCATCCTTGTGGGTGCGAGTTTGTGTTTTATCGGGAAGGAGATATCTGATTTACGTGAACTAGGGATGAGATACGCACATAGGGAAAACCAAACCAGGTTCTAGATTTAATTGATGCAAAATTTATAAAATTTTCACCTAGGCATAACTTTCTCATGTGACATCCAAAATTTACAAACTTTGTACCTTTAGAAAGATAGTAATGAGCTTAACAGCATCTTCTTACCGACTTAAGTCTAATTCTAATCAGATTTTTCATTACCGACCCTTGAACATGACCAATTGGTCATTTTTGTCACTTTTTAGCCATTTTAAATCCTTCATAACTTCTTCGTTATAACTCCAAATGGTCTAAATCGTTTTCCTACATTCTTTTTATCTAAAACACTACCTAAGTCATCCTGATGACTTTTTCCCAATTCTTTATATATTTTGAGATATTAATTTTTAAAGATTAAGCAACAAAAATTTCACTTTTAGTCCTTTATTCCCAATTTTGCCTTCATGTCATTAAGACTCATTTCTAAATGAAGAAATACCTCACATTGATTTAATAAAGGGTCTTAAAACATAAGATTCCATGTTTTTGCTTTCCTTGACCATTTCGCCATTGCGTCATACCTTTAATAATGTCAATCATCACGATAATTTTACTTATGTTTTATTTCTTACTTTATATCAAATTTTCAGTTGTCACACACATAATCGTACATACCAAACCACATAATCATACATATAAAATATTCCACAATAGTTAAGTATAACTATCAACTTCATATCAAGAAACACAATCTACGGTAAAGGATGTATAATATCAGTAGCAGTGAGAAACTCACCTGATAGATGGCAGTAGGTCTCACACAAGCAAGGTAGCACTCAATGGCCCTCCTTCGTCCACTGACCTACACCTTATATACCACTACTTAGAATGGAGTTTGTGTTTTATAAAGTACTTACTTATAGTTTAAATGTTTCTTACTTCTGACATGCACTAAACCATATCCCCCTTCTCATTTTGCTCAATCAATAAATTTATTAGATGCCTTAGTTAGGTTTAGGTATGTCTAGAGACCCCTTATAACACCCATGATTAAAACCAAGACAAACACCACCAAATAAACTTGACAGCAAAGCTGAAATTTGACTCAGTTGTAAAGTTTGCAACTTTCAGCAAAGGATGGGTCCAAATTAAATTCTGAGAAAAATCATACATGAACTACACAAAAATACAATATCACAAGGCCTAACCTCGGGTCATTTTCAGTTTCCAATAAGAAATTATAAATTCACAAAGTTGACTTATTTGACTAGTCCACTCACTGGACCACACTTCAAGAATATAATCCAAGCTCAAAATGGTCTAAGAGTTGGGTTCTGATTTTTTGTGTGAAAAAGTAGTCTCATAACATGAACTTTTTCCACTGGTCTTTCCCCCAAAATATTTTTATAAAATTTATGATAAATTTATCAAGACACACTTCATAGTTTGTCAGAGTCCTGGACCAGTGAAGATTGCAATATTCACATAACATAAGTCTTGAATTAGGACAAGGACTTCTGGATGTAGAAACTACATACATATACCAATCCATGAATGTAAAATTCATCCCAAATGTAGCAACCTACGATTTTATATGAATTTAACAAGATGGGTTAAAATAATGAATTTCTACCACTTCACATAAAATCACATTAGGGTTAAGGCTTTCAACCCTAACCCATTAAGACATTTAATAAGACCATAAAAGGTCTGAATGGAATTAAAAATACATTCAAGACTCATAACTTCTGGTTCCACACCTCATCCCAAGATACAAGCATCAAGGTCCAATCGGACACACACAAACATACACAATGGTGTATGTAATGTAGTATTTGGCTAGTACATCATAAATCCTTAGACTAACCCACACTTGGAACTATGAGAAACAAAATAGACTCACAAGCCGGTGAGAAGTTTAAGCACAATAGTTCATCAGCTCACATCCACACACACTCACACATACACATACAACCTACGGTGGGGGTTATGGTGGTGATGGTGGATCACAACTAGAAAAAAGGAGGGGAAAACAATTAGACTTACCTTTGCTGCAAGGATGAGATCAATAGCCCTAACCCCATTTGATCCTTCACTCCTCGATCTCCTACCCACAACACGACTAAAAACAGAAAATGGGAGAGGTTCACAACTTGCAGCAACAGAAAATGAGTAATAGAACACGAGAGAGGGAATGAGAATGTACACGACTTCAATGGACCTTTCAACGACACAAGCTTGCTTCCTAGACCACTTCACGACACACACCTCACTTTCCTTTCCCTCACTAATCCATGACGGTAAAAACAAAGATAGACGCAGGGGAAAACGAGTAAAGAGAACGAGAGGGAGAAAGAGATAACTACTGGTGGGAAACAAATTCTAGGGTTGTTGCATGAACCCAGCATCCAATAAACAAGATCAAAACTAGAATGGGCTGGATGAGTAAAACAGAAGCCTCAAAGGCTGTGATCCTCCTCTCGTTGCACACAGATCAACCCCAAAACCCTTCTCATGCATCTTTGGTTAAAGCCACAAATGACCCCTAGACTTAGGTAATTTAATTTTTAATAACCCTAAAATCAATTATCCCACGTAACTAGTTTAGAACATTGACATTTAACCCCTTCCTAATCCTAAATAGAAAACTAGAATTTATTATTATTATTATTATTATTATTATTATTATTATTATTATTATCATCATCATCATCATCATCATCATCATCATCATCATCATTATTATTTAAATTAATAACTCATAAATAAATTTCCATGTATCAGGAAATGGGGTGTTACAATTACATTACCCAAACTAGAAAGATAATACCAAAAATGGAAGAACATAGGGGATGTTCTCCTTGCTTCCCGTGGTTCTTCCTTCCTCCTCAAGCTTCATACTCTTCAAGATTTAAAGGTTGGAATCAAAGAAAAGTAGCTAGGGATTCGAGAAGACAACTTACAGGGACAATGGAGGCGGGTAGGAACATTTCCTTAGGATTTAGTGTCCTTAAATAGGGTCTAAAACCTAGGGTTTTGCAATAGCGGCGGATAGCGCCGCTAACATTGGCAGATAGCGCCATTGTCTGCAGCTCCCCCACATTCAGACTTAAACCCTTCCTCGCGCCGCTATCTCCCTACTGATAGCATCTCCAAGGTCCTCAACAAGCAAAATTTAAATTTTAAAGCATACAAATGTATACGTGGAACACGGATCTTACAACGATTCTAATTACTATCACTCGTATGATCGTATCATGTTTTCACAAAAAATCTTAGATTTATAAAAACTAGTTTATTCCCGTGCGGACGGGTCAGAACTTGGTAAGTGTGTTAGACGGCCTTTGCTCGATATTGGTTACCTTTCTGTTTTGTACATATGTTTTCCCTTCTTAAATAACAAATTAACAAATACATGTCTGTGCTTCACTTCAAAATTATGCCATTCTTTATTAAATACTCTACAAATTCATCAATTAGATACGGCCAAGCACCTTCAACATCATAATTCGGTAGTGTATAGGGTCCACACTCTGTGCATAAATTAAATTAAATTAATATTTCAGTAATGAAAACTTATTAAAGAAAAAACAAAAAAAAATTATTACTTTTACAAATTCAAGTAGTTAAGACCAAGTGTCACGAGAAATAACCTTATTATGGCGTGCCTGAAAAATGTAAACCATAAAATTTATAATTTATAACCATTTAATTCGCGTATAAAGAAAAAATAATAATATTATAGATTTTTTGTAAAATTTGGCACCAATGATTAACCAATGGCCACTCTTTTTCTTCAAACAACAGCTGCCACATTCCTATTGTTGTATCCAATGCCACTGAATTTTGACCCTACAATCATGGTCAACTTTACATTCATAAGTGTATTCTTTTTTACTTAATGAGCTTAATGGATTAAGCACTTACACAACACTATATATCATTTTCCATAAAGGACTTAAAGAGAAAAAAGAAAAAGAAAAAGAAAAAGAAACAACCCCGATATCTATTTATATGTATATATACCTTCTCCTTTGCCTAGCCAAATGCAAAATCATAAATCTCCTTAAACTTTTCTGGAAAAGAAAAATATAATTTATTAGATCAAAAAAATAACATAATGTGCAAGATTTATAATATTAATTATGATACAGATGATCATCTTTGAGCTCAGAACGCATAAATGGAATCCGTTGGCGATATTTCTCAAGTGAATCTATTCTGTAATGGAATTTTATAAATGAAACAATTAACTTAATAACATATTGGTTTCAATCTAGAAAATAAAACTAAATAATTAAATCAAACAATACGTACTCAAGAGACTGTAAAGCACCAACAAATTCTTGCTACCTTTTTAACTGTTTATAAAAACCGTTTTTTTTTCAGTTACCAGGTTTTGAAAAAGGTTAAAGTATTAGTTTTTAGAATTATAAATCTATAAAATGATGAAAGTACGTTGTCATTTTCTGTATTTTTTTCATACCTTTCCCACACAATTTGAGATCCAAGGGCAGTGATGGTCAAATTGTTCCACACAACGTTTGCATGTAGGACAATGCTTGGAGCGAACAGGTCTTATTATCTAAGAAAAAAAAAGAATTTAGCACCAATATAAATTAAAAAGGATTTAAATAAAAAACTTAAAAGAACCCCTTTTACAAAAACCTTGCAAGTGGGACAAAGTTGAGACCAATTTCCCCTCCAAGAAGCAGTGTTGGTCAAATCAATGGTCAACAAAGAACCATGTGTAATATCCGAGGGTAAAATCGTCATTTACCCTTGTCTAAAACATTCACTTTTTACAAAACAGACATACCTCAACATCAGCATTATTCTTTATCCCTCCTGACATATTCACATATCCAGGATCTTTACTACAAACAAATATAAAACATTATCAATATTCAATAGTAATTACATAATTTTTAATTTGTTTAATTTTTTAAATGGTTTAAATAACAGTGTACCTACTACAACGAATAAACATCAATAAAGAAGCAATTGAAAGAGAAACAGCTGTCCATCTCCATAAACCAACAACAGCAGTGACCTTTACAAGATTAGAAGCTAAAACAGATAAAAGAAATAAAAAAAATGTATCTCGATTAGTATATTAAACTAACTCCTTTTATGATTAATCAAATAGTAATAAACTGTTGGTTTACTCACAAAAAAGAACGGAATTAATGAATCGTCTACCGTTCAAAGCGTATCTTTTATGCAATATGTATTTCTTTAATACAAAAAAACATTAAATCACAAAACAAAAAATGAACGATTTGTACCGCGATATTTGAGGGTATATAATTCCTTTGACAACCTCATCCTCTGTCATACATTCAGCTAGGCTGTAGTTTTCATAAGATGGTGAAATGCACCAAATAGTTAGGAATAAAAAATAATAGACACAATAACCGGTTCTTGTTTCGTAAATTACGAAATTACCGCTCACTTGCGGCCTGTAACATGCCGTCTGAGATTATTCTAGCACCCGACAGAAGAACACCAAACCCAATTCTGCAAATTAAGATTTAGAAGAATGAAGCAAAAGGAAAAAGAATTCTCGCGGGCCCCATTTGGTGTAAAAGACGCAAATTCCCTTGTCATCTTCACAATTGAAAATAGTCCTAAAAGGTTAAGAACTGACCCAAGAAAAGGATACATATTAATAGCCAATGTCTCCACTTCCTGAAAAAAATCGAGTTGGTGTAACATGTTATTAAGATACTAAAACAAATTTATGAGAAAATAACAACTTGATGGAGACCATTCCTATTTAATGCCAAACCTATAATATTTATCATGGTATAAGTTAGAAAACGAACCGAGGTCGACATCTTTAAATGGGCTTCCACTTGCAAAAATAGGTTATGAGCACAAACATGCAGAAAAAAGAATAAACCTTTTGGTGCGTTCTGAACAACAGGCAAGAAAACAATGAGAACATGTCGAGAGTTGTTTATGATCCTAATGAAATTAAATTCCATACATCAAGATATTCTTGATACCTTAACATCCTCCATGAGAGAGGCAAAGTCAAGACCTTTTGTTTCTGGATGGTAATAATGGAATGTTCCTTGTGGTACATTAGCATCTCTCCATATGTTATGGTGGCTAACAATCACATCATAATCCAACAAAATTAGATGACAAGGAAAATGCAATGAGTCAAGGTTTAACCTAACCAAATTTTATGTAATATACTTACTTTGAACATGTGGGGACAGGAATATAGATAAGGGAATCATGTGAAAAACGTTTTTGAAAGTCTGCAAAAAGTCTACATGCACCAGTACCAGAAAGAGGTCTTACTGCTACAATTCTTTTATCTTCGATTAAATCAGAATTTTCCCCATAGGCTAACTTTAGAGTTTCATCAACCGTCTTGTTGCTTCCTCCCATTGGAAGATATTCCCTGAATATATGTATGATTTAAACATGAGAGCATAGAACAAACTATGCAAGTGATTATGAAATTAGAAAACTTTGCTGCCATAAACTATTTTCTTGATTAAACAAATCATTGGATTCAATGATCTGTGTCCATGGTAACGGAATATGGGTGTACAAATGGATATCCGCTCAAAAATCTAACCCTCACTTTTAATCACTCGAAAAAACGAACTAAGAACCATTGTACCTAAAAAACTATGGAATGGATTGATAGATAATAAAGGAATCTTATCATCTGGAAAAAAATGCAAAGAATAAAGTAAAGAATAAAGCCAGAAGGATCAACGTGGTTAGTGGGATTTGTAAAGATAACAACCATCGGACCACCAAAAGATTGAAAAGTGGATGTGATCATGAGCTTTCATGTAACCCAATGTTAGCCATGTTTTTAAGCAAGATCTATACATTTTTAAGTTAGTCATAAGTTTTTAGGGATCTAAAGTTGGAAATTAACTGTAGAGGAGAAGTGCACTGTACAACATACTCTGCATGGGGTATAGATCACTATAGCAATATTATTTGGGATTTTCCTTGATTTTTTATCTTTATCATGTATTTCTCAATAAACAATTTCACGAATCGGAGTAGAGAGTCGAATAAAATAACGACTATTTCGTCACACTTACATGTTTATGCTTTCAGCAATCCGTCTCTCTGCTTCTCTGACACACTCGAGAACCACCGGCTTCCCGTTATCATGACGATAAGCTCCATGGTAATTCATTCATTAGAAACCAAATACTATCTAAAGTAATCTTAACCAATGAAAATTTGGGGTTTGATCGGTAAAAATCTCAATCCTCGTGAAAGTGAAAATGAAAAGAAAACAAAGACTTACTACGCCAACGTTAACTTTGTCAAGATTAGGATCTGCAACAAAAGCTTCGTGCATAGAAACCGAACCCGAGACGACCCCCTTGTTCCGTCATCGTCTTCGCCAAGAATCTTCTCCTCCACAGTTGATTTTAATTTCTGTCCAGAACTCTGTAAACTGAAACAGAAGTTAGTGATGGCAATAGAGAAGAATCGGTGAAAGAGACAGCATGAGTAATCAAAACATGAAATCAAAACCCGTTTATAGAAACACTCATAATTGATGCGGGATTCGACTATGTATCAAGAAATTTTACTTTGTCATCCAAGTGGTAGGATTTGATGATGTCCAGATTATTCAAAAGGAAACAGCCATGTATAGCTTTCTAGATTAAGTGCTTAATTCATTAAGCTCATTAAGACAAAACAAACAGTCTCCAATAGCAGTTTCTTACCCTCTCAGCAAGAACCCTAATTTCATATACAACAACATACAAAGCTTCTAATGCCCATGCTGATTCCCAGTTCCTGAATTCCTGAATGAAAGCACTGAATAATGCCCTATATTAGCTCATTATCAGTAAGATAAAAGTCAAAAAACTAAAGAAAAACAAAATAGAACTCAAAGAAGTTATGAAAATTACTTGGCAGATTTCTCAAATGCTTGATATGATTCAGCAAAATGGCCGACCCTAAAACTCTGCATAGCTCGAAATAAAGGAGCTACTATTTCCCGGTTCTCTTCCTACTTTTACGATTCAGGTACCGCCATGAAAGTGGATGCAGTTCGTAGCAAGTAATTAAAGTAACGATAATAGGATTTGTTAAACGGCTGTTCCTTAGTCAGCGGATCAGGAATTCGTATATGATCGATTCAAAATATCAGACGAATCGAAAATCCACTGTTCCTGGAAAATCGCTGATCGATCAACCTTCCATGAACTCGTTAACCTAGATGAAGAATCATAAAGGGTTTTTTTGGGGTTGGTTGCTTACCTGAATAATCATCGCTGCTCTCCTCCAGGTTGGAGCTCGCTCTTGCTTCAGTGATCGTTGTTGCTTCAGTGATTGTTGAGTTTCGGGTGTAATGGAAAGGAGATTGCAAACGATGAAGAAGAAGGAAGCAACACGTAGCAGCAAAGAAGGGCAGGTGGAGTAAACCTGGCGGAATGCCATTGGCAAAAACCACGCACCCCGCTAAAAACCCAAACACCCCCGCCACCCCCTATAAAACCTTCTAGAAACTTACGGTTTTTAATATATAAGGTAATGTTACTAACACATGATAAAAAGATTTTGGAAACCTGGCGGAATGCCATTGGCAAAAACCACGCACCCCGCTAAAAACCCAAACACCCCCGCCACCCCCTATAAAACCTTCTAGAAACTTACGGTTTTTAATATATAAGGTAATGTTACTAACACATGATAAAAAGATTTTGGAACTTTAGGTCAACCTTTCAACACCGCATCTCGGTTGAATTGCGATAGCACTC